>CM066044.1:74742200-74989333 GCA_033557465.1 Ichthyophis bannanicus | reverse complement strand
CCCAAAAGCCAAAACATGAAATGTACCAACACTGGAGGCAATAAAACTATAAAGTATTTCCTCTTGCACTAAACAAAAACGCCAAAGATGTTAGCAATTACACACTTCCCAGACCAGACATATTCCAGTTAATAAATTCAAAATAAAAAGTAGTTTTCTACCTTCTGTCTGGCCTTTTATTTTCAGCTGCAATTGCTCCAGTCACTTTGCTTCTGGTTTCTTCGTTCGGGTCTTCTTCTTCTGCCGAGCTATCCATTTGTCCTTTCTCTCTTTTAGATTTTGTTTTCCAATCTCTCGTCTATATCTGCTTTAACATACTGATCATTTTCCCTTTTGCTCTTCCCCCATGTCTTTCCTTATTACTTTATTCATCCACCTCAAATGTCCACCGTTCCATTCTCAAATCCCCTCTTACTTCTCCGGCATACCCGGCCCCATCATAGACTTTTCATGCCATCACAAAATATCTAGCTTTTTCCCCTCCTCCATTCTCATTCTCATTTCCCCATCCCCTTCCTAGTCCTTCCCCCACCAAAAATCAAATCCCTTCTTAGTTCTAGACCCATCCAGCATCCACTCCCTTCTATTCAGTACCATTCTCCCATGCCCCCACATCCGCCCATTTCCAGTCCTAGCCCCACATATTGCTCTTTTCCAGTGTCCATTCCAGCCCCCACAATCAGCCAATTTCCACTCCAAGCTCCCCCATCAGCCAATTTCCAATCCTAGCCCCCTCGTCAGCCCACTTCCAGTCCTATTCCAGCCCCCATCCGCCCATGTCCAGTTCTATTCCAGGCTCATCATGCAGCCCATTTCCAGTGCTAACCCTCTCCCATCACAACCAGGGGCCATTTCCAGGCCTAGCCCCCCCCCAAATTATTTCACAGCTCAGTTCCTAATTCCAGGCCAAGGTCCTTTGGGTCCCCCCATCACAGCCTCTTTCCAGTCCTAGCTCCCCCCCCACCCTCAAAGCCCACCATTTGCCAAGTTCTAGTCCCACCCCCACCATCACAGCCCATTTCCAGTCCAAGTCCCCTTCCCAACCATCACAGCCATCTGTAGTCCTAGCCCCCCTAATCACAGCCTATTTTTCCAGTCCAAGTTAACCTCACCCAACCATAGCCCAATTACCAGTCCAGGGCCCCCCCCATAGCCCATTTCCCAGTCCAGGTACACCCCCTCCCCCCCACCCCATAGCCCAATTCCAGTGACTAGGTCCACCACCCCATATAAGTCCCATTTCCAGTCCAGGTCCCCCCCCCCCCCCATAGTTACATTTCCAGTCCCTGTACAACCCCCCCCCATAGCTCAATTCCAGTCCAGTCCCCCCCCCCATAGCCTATTTCCAGTCTCAGGTCCCCCCATAGCCCATTTTCCAATCCAGGTACACCCCATCACAGCCCACCCAGTCCTTGGCCTCCCCCCCCCCCATCAAAGCCCATTGTAGTCCTAGCGCTTCCCGTTCCCCCCCCCCATCACAGCCCATCCAGTCCTTGGCCTCCCCCCACCCCCCTCCGACCTCCCCCGGCCGGCCCCATGGCTGTTTGAGGTGCTTCAGAGGGAGCCGGGGAAGCCCACGCGAGGCCCCGGCTCCCTCTGTACAACCGCCAGCATGAAGATCCTTTTCCTTCACGCTGGCGGTTGTTTCTGTAAAACCGTGAATGCTGGGAAAGGTTAAAGGGTATTGCCTTTAACCTTTCCCAGCAATCACGGCTTCACAGAAACAGCCGCTAGCGTGAAGGAAAAAGATCTTCACGCTTGAGATTGTACAGAGGGAGCTGTGGCCTCGCACAGGCTTCCCCGGCTCCCCCCCGCGGAACGTTCGGGAGTGCGGGAGAAAAGCCGGATTTTTTGCTCTGGCCCGCTCCCGATCTTGCGGCCAGAGCCAAAAAACCGGCTTTTTCCATGGCCGGTATTTACATCTCTGCCGCAGCCGGCCTGGGCCATGGAAAAACCGCTGCTGAAAACCGGCCAGGTTGACAACCCTATGTTTCCAGCCACCTCCTCCCCCGACCTTGTCAGCTCTCTTCCAGCCCTCACTTTCCACCTGTCAGTCCCTTTTGCCACCGCTCTTTCCCCTCGCCTAGGCAGGGGCCGCCGCTCCTGCTTCTTACAGGGCAGCGGCTGCAATAAAGTTAAGATAAAATAAATTTAAACCTGTGTGGAGCCTTATCCCCCCCCCCCCCATTACAGCTTCATTTTCCCTCCCCAGTGCAGCTTCACCCCCCTAGTACAGCTTCACCTCCCCCCCAGTGCAGCTTCACCTCCCCCCCCAGTGCAGCTTAACCCCCTCCTCAGTGCAGCTTAACCCCCGTTCAGCTTTACCTCCCCAGTGCAGCTTAAACCCCTGCCATGCAGCTTAACCCCCCCCCCATGGAGCTTAACCACCCCATGCAACTCAAACCCCCCCATGCAGCTTAACACCCCCCTCTGTGCAACTTAACCTCCCCCTTAGAGCTTAACCTCCCCATGCAGCTTAACACCCCCCTGTGAAGCTTAAACCCCCCCATTCAGCTTAACCCCCCTCCCCATGGAACTTAACCTCACCATGGAGCTTAAGCCCCTCCCCGTGCTGCTTAAACTCCCCACCCCTGTGCAGCTTAACTCCCCCCCCCGCCCCCCCCCCACCCCCCCCCCCCCGTGCAGCCGCTGCTCCTGCTTCTTACTGAGCAGTGGCTGCAGTAAAGTTAATTTAAAAGTAAGGAAACCTGTGAGGAGCCCTCCGCTCTTATGAAACTCCTTCTGCAGGGTCCCTAGCTGAAAAGGAAGTGACATCAGAGGGGCGGGCACTGCAGAAGGAGTTTCATAGGGCCGGAAGGCCCCTCACAGGTTTCCCTACTTTTAAATTAACTTTATTGCAGCCGCTGCTCTGTAAGAAGCAGCAGCAGCGGCTGCAAGGGGGCCAGGACTGTGATCGCAATCGCAAAGCCGGTTTTCTGCTCTGGCCGCTCCCGATCTCGCGGCCAGAGCAAAAAAACGGCTTTTCAATGGCCGGTTTCGGTTCTCTGCCGGCAGCCGGCCCGGCCACAGGAAAACCGGTCAGGCCGGCTGAAAACCGGCCGGTTGGCAACCCTAGCTCAGAGAGGTCCAAAAGCCTCTCTGAGCTTAGGGAGAGGCAGGCAACATGCAATGTGGCTGAATACACCCTGTCTGTCTTTGGAGAAACTGCATGATCTGAGGAGCAAACAGGTATCTGGAGTAGAGAGAGACTGGGAGCAGGATGGTAGTTTCTTTCCTGACTCTGTTTCCTGGCTGAGCTTTTGGCGTGGGGTGTTTTCCACTCTAAAGTCTGCCCAGATTCTGCAAGCCTTGTTCTTCATAGCACACAGAGTGCAATGGATACTGATCCATTTACATTGGGCAGGGTGCTACAGAATAAGACTTATTGATCATATGGTATCTCCCCAGGTACCTATCAACATATGTTTTATTTGTGCCCCTACCTAATTGAGTTCTGGGAGTGGGTCTGGCAGAGAATTCAGAATATACTATGCTTCACTATTGGTCTCTCCTATAAGAAAGTAATGTTTACTCTCCCCATTGAACAGCAAGCAGACTTGTGGGACTCCACTCTCTCCCAGCAAGTTGATGCCATCGCACACAAAGGTCGCCCCCCAATGTCTCTTATCTTTCCACCCCTTTGTACCATCCTGGCCTCTATCTTCTAAAGTGGCAACTCAGAACCGCTGAGAGACTGTGGTGGAAGTTTCACGACAAATCCTCTCCACTTGCCTGTAAAGAGCGCCACCTGTACTACCAGACCCAAGTTCTAGCAGCGGAAAAGAAACATTCCTCTACTCTTATAAACACTTCTGCCTGCAAGTCTAAATCATCAGTGCTTTTAGCAGGTACGCTTTCAGCTGATGACCTGGCCACCTTTTTTGCTGCTAAGATCTCATCTGCCCAACTGGGCCAATAGCTCCCCCCTTCATTTTGCCTACTGTCTGACTCTGTTCTTGCCCACACTTGAGTACGTTTGTGTCAATCAGTATTATAACAGTGACAAAACGGATCACAACCACTAGAAAGACCACTTGTGCCCTAGATTCCATTCCCTCGGCATGGCTGACAGAAAATTCCTTGGCAGTGATTCACACATTTCACTCCTTGATCAAGAAAACGGAGTTACTTACCTGTAACTGAGTTCTCCGGGGACAGCAGGATAAGTCAGCCACAATTGGTGATGTCATCCGACGGCGCCGAGACGGAAGTACTCTCCATAGCTCAGAAGGGCTTTGCCCTTCTGAGCCTGAGCCAACTGGCCCCACCCCCGGCCCGCCCCTAGCTAACCAGTTAGTCACTAGCTGAGCCTTAGCCGCTAGGAGGCGGGCACCAGTTCCGGAGGACTAGTCCTTCCCCCTACCAGGGGAGGAGGGTGGGATGTGTGGCTGACTTATCCTGCTGTCCCCGGAGAACTCAGTTACAGGTAAGAAACTCCGTTTTCTCCTAGGACAAGCAGGATGAGTCAGCCACAATTGGTGACTCCCAAGCAGCCATGCGCTGTGGTGGATAGGGGAAGGACGAGGCTGAGGTAACCTCATCAGGGCCAGCGCGCAATACTGCGTGCCACAGCATGTGGGTTTGCAGTTGGCATGTCTTAGGAAGAGCCTGTGGGCTTGCAGTCGTGCCACAGCATGTGGGTTTGCAGTTGGCATGTCTTAGGAAGAGCCTGTGGGCTTGCAGTCGAGCAGCATGCAACGAAACAGCTGCGGTTGTGAATTATGTCGATACTGGGCGACCTCCAGAGATGAAGCACGCATATGCAACAGCTGCGATGCGAAGTATGCGGATCATAGGCGGTCCAGTACAGCGGGCTTCAGGCCAGTAGCCACGAGGGTAGTGTGGATCAGAGGCTCACTACGACATGAAAGAAGCATCGAGACGACGTAAGGGCATTGCTTGGATTCATAGGTGGGTCTACTGGAGTTAGGGCCCACAGCCTGTACCATGCCATGTGGTAACCCCTAGGAGATGACGACTACATAATGCTCTTAGGTGATGACGGCTACATCATGCTCCTATGTGGTAACTCTTAGATGATGGTGACCTGGACTTGCCACTGTAGAAGAACAGACTGGCGTGAGGTGGGCTCATTAGGCCACGGCATATCCTATGTTGATAAATAGCAGCGAGTAGCAAGCTCTGTGCTACGAGATATGCAAGAAATGCCCCTCTAGCCTGCGGTAGGTTTGCATAGGTAGTAGATGGCCCTGGTTGCATAGGTAGTAGATGGCCCTGCCAAGATCATAAACTTGTCGACGAGGGTAATCTGGTCGACAGGGTCAGGCTATTCATGGTGTGAGTGTCTGCGTGCAGCTATCAGGGAGTGAAGCACGCTAGTGCCTGAGGGAGGGCAGGTAGTGCCCCTTGCAACAGTTGCACTTCGTGCTCGCCACGTGGCGAGTGATCATTTGTGGTCGGCCCACGGACTGTGGGGTTGGGTTTTTTTTTGGTGTTTGAGGCCGTGGTCGGTCTGGCGACTGACTGGGGTATCATATCATCCCATACAACCACGGGTCTTAGTGTAGGGCATTAGGAACCGCTTGGTGTAGGGCATTAGGAACCGCTATGCGGCATGGTGGGGTGATGGTTCGCATCTCCCGGCCTAGGTCAGAACAAGTGATCGTGGCGCACTTTGCCTGGTGCGCGTAGGTGGCTGAAATCAGATTTGTGCACGCAATTAAGCGCTGCCCTTGGGTTGATCATAACGTAAGAAGTCAATCTAGCGTTCACAAGGCTGGCCTTGAGTCTGCCCTCCCTGCCCTTACATGCTCCCTGATAGGGCTTGGATGCTTATTAGGGTCCAATGATACGTGGACTGTATTGGCAGTAGCCCGACTGGGCGTTCTGTGACGTTCTGTGGTCGTACGCAGAGTCTGCGTGTACTGCACCCTCGTGTTGCCACTGGTAGGGGCCCAATTCGGGGAATAGGTGCTCCTTGATAGCAATGAAGCGATGCGGAGACCGGGACGTGGTAGGTGTTTCCCCCCATGTTGGTGGGCAGTGACCTGTTAGCCACCTCAACCTTGAGGGAGCCGGAGGCAGGTCTCTGCGGGCAATTGTCCGCAATGAGCCTCCTGTTAATAACACCTCAGCTGGCCATGTTAATTGGGTCCTGAGGGGGTTTGAACCCCTGATCTCTGCACCATCTGTCCGAGTTTAACCATAGTGCTGAGGTTCTGCTCTGTCCGATAGATGCAGGCCTTATTGAAATATGGGAACGCTGGGATTTGAACCTGTGGCCCTCTGGTTTTAGAAGTACTGGGCTCTGTCCACTGCACCACCCTGTGGCCACACACATTGTCATTGAACAGGGATGCGGCGACAACAGCAGAGTTGGGGCTTGAACCCGCGGCCTTAAGCTTCTGAACACACTGGCGGCTCCTGCCCCAGCTGGGGCTGAGTCCACGACCTTTAGCTTATGAACCCACTGTGAGTGGTGCATCACCGCGCTGCCACAGAGATGAGGGTTGTCTTCTGCACGCTCTCCGTATGCTGTGACTGTTGTTTCCGACAGTCCCCGTTGGGGTATGATCTTAAGTGTGGCTGGTCATGCCATGCATTTATTCGCGCTTCCTGATCTTCTAGGAAGTGTTGCTGTTGGTGGACCTGCAAGCCTTTTTTTTTTTTTTTTTTTTTAGGAGTGACGGGGAGGGTATCTCACCGTAGCTAGTTGGAATGACAAGGCTTTCTCTGGGTGCCACAGCAATTCGCTTCGTAGGGCAGGCAAGCAAGCATTGCTGTCCTGTATGGGACGGTCTGCCTAAGGGTAAGACATCAACTCACCATCCCTGGCAGGAGGGAGCTCACTTGCTTCTCTACTTCGGGCAGGCACTCGGGAACTTTCCCTTTGGACGCTGGGGCACGTTTCCGTGCAGGCTCCGTCGGAGCGACGACAGCCGCATGTGAAGACTCACTTCCGCTTGTTACTGGGGAAGTGGCTCGCCCAGGGGCGCAAGCGGAGGCTTGGGTGAATCATGTGCCGAGAGGGGTGCAGCAGGCGTGTCCTGATTGGGGATCTGATAGAGCCTGTAGTCGGGACCTCCTCTGGGAGGAGATGCAGAAGGAATCCCAGCGTGCGATCCACTGGGGCCATATCTAGGTCCCTTAATTGCCTGGTAGGTGGTAACGTATTCTCATGTCATTTTTAAGTATCAGCCCCTCCCTGAAGGGGATCCTGCAAGCCGGAACCAGGGTGGTGTAGCAGGTAGGCTGGTGGTAGGTACTGTCACCAGGGCTGGCAGTTAGGATGCTGGTCCCAATCGTGACGTGACTGGAATCTGGCTGCCATGGTTCCATATGCGACGTGGCTGGGATCTGGTTGCCCCACACTGGCTGAGATGCTCGGGGCGTCCACGAGCAGCCGAAGGTATTGGGTGGCACGGCATTGATGGAATCCCTGTGGATACGGTAGCCAATTACCAATAGGGTTTGCAGGTGGCCCAGCTTGGATTTGGAGCTGCTCACTTTCGGATCCAGAACACACTGCCTGTGTTCACCGTACCACACAGCATCCGCTCTGGGTTGCTAGGTCCGTGACCTTAACCCTTAGGCTACTCTAAATAATTTTGCCACTTACAGCACTCATTCCCATAATACACAGCTGCCTCGGTGAGCCTTCTTCATTGGGCACGGAGGGGGTTGGAACCCTGATTCTTGCACCATTGGTCAGTGTCTTACTCATGTGCTGTAGCTCCGTTTAGGCTGACGTAGTGTCTTTGCATCCTTTGAGCCTCGATGAAGTGAGAGGGAGGCAAACGCAGGTTGACAGGTACTGCCTCCGCCAGTCTTCTGACCTTTTGTTCTTGCATACACTGTCTGCCACTGCAGTAGGCACTGTGGGGGACTGAAACCCATGTCCCCTGCACCATCAGTCAGTGACTTAACAATGTTACACTGCTGTTTCAGGAGACCTGCTTGTCGTAGGGAGAGCAGGCCCCATGGATAGCGAGAGCACTATCACAGGCCACTGACGATTCCTGCTAGCCTGAGGATGCAGTAAGGCTGTCAGCGTAGGTTAGGACAAGTTCCTGGAGGGGGTCCCTAAGCCATTATTAAGAAGGGACCCGGGAAATCAATGCTTGAACCAATACAAGCATTGTGGAACCTGTTTCCCTTGGGAAAACAGCTAGGTACGTATGACCTGGATGGGCCACAGTTGGGACAGAATAATGGGCCTGGTGGACCTTGGTCTGACCAGTATGGCAAGCATGGAGATGCTGACATAGCGCTCAGGGTTTGGTATGATATAATGGTCCCACTCGGGGACGAAGTCAAGGTCCCTGAGCGTCAGAGGTGCAGAAACAGAGTGCTCATGATTTCCTTGTGTTATTCAATGGAATAAGGTTGCACTACATGGTACGCTGTAGTGCACAGAACAGCGCTAGCACGGGAGCGTGTGATTGAACCGGCGCAGAGGCGTCTGCCGAGCTTACAGCAGAGACAGCAACGCTCTGACCCCTCGATGAGTGTATCTGCTTCGAGGTGTGGAGGCACAGTGCGCAGAGACGTCCGCCGTGCTTACAGCAGCAACAACAACGCTCCTCGATGAGTGCATCTGTTCCGAGGTGTGGAGGCACAGTGCGCAGAGGAGTCTGCCGGGCTTACAGCAAAGACAGCAACACTCTGACCCCTCGATGAGAGCATCTGCTCCGAGGTGTGGAGGCACAATGCGCCGAGGCGCCTGCCGGGCTTACAGCAGCGACTGCAACACTGACTCCTCGATGAGTGCATCTGCTCCGAGGTGTGGAGGCACAGTGTGACCGCTATTTCAGCCTCCTCATGAGACTGTTTAGGTGTTTGCCGGCTTTACCGCAGAGACAGCAAACACAATATCTTACAGGGTGTCCCTGTAGCGCAGAGGCGTCGGCGGCGGCGATGCTCTGGGCGCGGGCGCTGGAAAACTCCTTCACCGTTGCTCACGTTCGGAGAGGCTGTTATCTGGCCGAAGGGGCGGAGTCAGAGGTAGCCAATGGCGCCGAGGAGACGGTAGAACCTTTGCGCTGGAGAAGAAACATCTCTGCGGCCGAAGGGGGGCATCTCCGTGGGGAGAAGGACGTCTTTTCTCCGGAGAAGACAATCTCTGCGCCGAAGGTGGCATCTCCGAGGCGGAGTGTGGTGCCGCTGCTGCCACTGTAAAGGCATCAGAAGTTATCATCTATCAATCGCTTGTGTAACTATTTCACTTGATTTCGTGTTGAAAAAGACTTCTCGTCTCTGCTGTCCTGGAGAACCACACTCAAGTTAAAATGCCCTCCGTCAATTCAGGCACTGGGCAACCCCCAGTGCTGAGAAGCTATTTCCCCTTTCACCGAGGGTAGGGCCGACGCGGCGCCAGCCAGAGGCTTCCCGGCGCCGATCATAAAAGCTAGAGGCTCTGAGAGGGCTTCACTAGCTGCGGCGCCAGCCGATAGATCGGCGGAGAGGCTTCCCGGTGCCGATCCGGAAGGGCTACCGTCTCTGTGATAGGTGACAGGTGCCGGTATCTGCGCCGATGACGTGGACCGCCCTTGGTTTACAGCGTCTTCTGAAGTGCTTGACTACGCGGCTCCTCCTACCCCGATGATGCTGGGTCTGCGCCGACCAATCGCGTCGCAGGGGAGGAGCCGGGCTGTGACGACATGGACCAAGATGGCCGCCGCCATGGGAGCCACGAGGCCAGAGAGGTCACCAGAGTGTCCAGCGAGGATCCGATCTAGGGCGGGCGGGAGAGTCGTGAGTGGAGGCCCGGGGGGCACACCCAGGACCGTCGAGGAGGACATCAACAAACCTCCGGAGACCACAGCCGCCATATGGGAGGGAACCAGGAGGCTGGCCGGGGATGGAGGCCTTAAGCACGTCCCGGGCTGGCGCGACCTTGCGCAAATTTCCTCTCCTTCGCTTTGGAGGCTCCCTCTGCCATCGGAAAGAGCGAGGCAGCTTCCATGGGCAACTGGTGTCTGGGAGCCGCGCGCTTCCCACCAGCTTCATCTCCTCCTGCCGACATTGAGCCCATGAGACTGGGGCGGCTCTGCTGGAACATCCCTGGAAAGAGAAGACAACTAGAATTGTTAGAGCTTGGGAGCAGCTCCGAAGGAGCAGCTCTGCAAAAAAAAATGTTTGGAAACATCAATAGTAAGTATAAAGCGATGTGCATAATTAGTAGGATTCCTTAATTGTTAGATTCTGGTGGAGAGTAGAAAAAATCCGTCTTGCTGGCAAGGCGGAAGAACTGAAACTGGTTAGCTAGGGGCGGGCCGGGGGTGGGGCCAGTTGGCTCATGCTCAGAAGGGCAAAGCCCTTCTGAGCTATGGAGAGTACTTCCGTCTCGGCGCCGTCGGATGACATCACCAATTGTGGCTGACTCATCCTGCTTGTCCTAGGAGAATAACTTAACCTCAGGCTGTGTTCCCCTGGCCTGGAAGAAAGCTTTGGTTTGCCCTTGTTTAAAGGGTCCCAAATTGGACCCCTCATACCCCGCGCATTACTGTCCTATTTCCAATTTATCTCCAAGATGGGAGAGTGATCGATCCTCACACAACTAACTGGATATCTTGACATACTTTTGCTTTACACCCTCGTCAGTCTGGCTTCCATGCTCTCTACAGTACAGAAACCATTATCACCTACGTCTGAATGACCTTCATAGCATTCTCAACCAGAGTATGCTCGCCTTGGCCATCTCACTCGACCTCACAATTGCTTGTAATTTGGTCAACCACAATTTCCTTCTTTACTAACTGTTCAATATTGGTCTTTGTTGCAGCATTCTGACTTGGTTATCCTCCTTCCTCTTGGATAGAACTTACCAGATAGAACACCATATTACTTTTGCTTCCTACTCCATTCTATGTGGAGTCCCTCAAGGCTCAACTCTGCTACCAATCTTATTCAATATCTTCCTCAGTCCATTGGCCAATTTCATCCAATCTTTAGGCATTTTGTTCTATATGTATGCTAACGACATACTCCTCATTGCACAGATTGATAGCTCCCTCCGTGACCTTTCCTCCATGAATGCTGCCTTAGAGAGTATATCCTCTTGGCTTCACGCCAAGTGCCCTGAAGCTTAACGCCTCTATAACTACTGCCACCTGGATTACTGGCTCAGAAACAGCCCCTTCCCTGGCTCCCTCTTTAAGGACTGTCCCGATCATTCTACATTACTCCTTCAAATATCTAGGTATTTATATTTACTCTGAGCTGTCTTTTGGTACACACATTATCTTTCCAAGTCCACCTTCTCTACTCTCCGTACATTCTGAGCCTTATGCCCTGTCCTGGACACTTCCGCACAAATCGGTGTCCTTCTCAGTGTCATTGCTAGGCTTGATTATTGTAATATCATTTTCTCCGCTTTTCCTAGCTCCCAGTTAAAGAGGCTTCAATCCATCCAAAACACAGCTCTCCAGGTGTTAGAACAAGCAAAGAAATTTGATCACGTAACCCCCCTCTTTTCATTCATACCACTGGCTTCTGTTCCCTCAACACATACACTACAAGATCCTCATTATGGCACACAAAGCTCTCCACAATAGTGCACCTCATTATCTCTTGCGCCTCACCATTCCGTATGTCACCCCCTCGATGTTTGTGTTCCCTTCATGATAACAAATTAGTTCAGCCCTCTCTCCCGTGCTAAGTATGAGTCTACCAGAAGCTCTGCATTCTTTCTCGCTCCTGCCCTCTGAACTGCCTGCCTTCTCATGTCCATTTGCAACTCTCCTTCAATAAGTTCACAGCCCTTTTGAAAACACATTTGTTTGAGTAGGCCTTCGATCTTCAGCCAGCCTAGAGGGGCTGGGCTGTCTATGTGTCTATGCACACATATTTTTTATCTGTTGTTTACAATCCTTGCGGTTCTCTCTTACTGCACTGTCCTGATGTCCTAGTGACCCCCCTATACCATTAGCCCCCTCCCTCCATGTTCTTTCTTGCTCCTGCATTTATTTATTTATTTACATTCTCTTATATACCACGCTATTCTGCATCAGTGTGGTTTACATTGAACAAACTGAAATTACATTGAACAGGGCATTATAACTTGGAGATAACTATTTTATAGGGAACATGGGCTATGGAGGGTTAAGTGGCTTGCCCAAGACCACAAGGAGCACCTGTGGGACTAGAAACCCCAGTCCTTCCGGCCCAAGGTTGCTGTCCTCTAGTGGGATTTGAATCCCCGACCTTCCGGCCTGAAGTACCTTGCCCCAACCACTAGGCCACTCCTGCACTCCTTCTCTTCTGCTCTTTTAAATGCTATTTTGTGAACCACTCTGTATGCCCCACAAAGGGCAGTATATCAAGTTGAAATAAACTATAAACTACTTTTTTATTTTGCTTGTTTTGATTTAGTTCATGACCTGTCAGTAACAGATCAAGGTGAGTTATAGTCAAGTACACTAGATATTTTCCTGTTCCCAAAGAACTTAGAATCTAATTTTATACCTGAAGCAGTGGAGGGTTAAGTGACTTGCCCAAGGTCACAAGGAGCAGCAGCAGGAATTGAACCATGGCTTCCACATAAATAAACTGAACACCCTTGGTATAGGTCTGCAAATAATTTACTGGGTCAGAAACTGGTAGATTGGGAGACAACAAAGGATAGTGGTAAATGGAGTAAATGACAAGGATAGCAGTGTTACCAGTGGTGTTGCAGCAACTGGTCTTTAGTCTGGTTCTTTCCAATATTTTTGTAAGCAGTATTAAGGAAGAGTTGCTGAGAAAGGTTTGCCTTTTTGTGGATGGTACCAAAATCAAAAACAGGGTAGATATCCTGGAGGATGTGGACAACGTGAGAAGAGATCTAGCAAAACCTGGTCTAAAATTTGTCAGCTAAGACTTAACACTAACAAATGAAGGGGCTGCACCCGGGTTGCAGAAAACCTAAGGGAACAGTACAGTATAGGGCTGAAGTAAAGAAAAGGAGGACCTAGGGGTGATCATATAGGATGATCTTAAAGTAACCAAACAGGCAGACACGTTGTGGCAAAAACCAGACTGCTGCTTGACCAGACAGGGAGACAAATGGCCAGAAGGCAAAAGGAGGTGATATTGTCTTTCTACAGGTCTTTGGTGAGACCTCGTTTGGAGTACTATGTACAACTCTGGAAACTGCACCTTCAAAAGAACATAAACAGGGTGAAATCGATTCAGAGGGTGACTACTAAAATGGCCGCTGGTTTTCATCTTAAGGCATATAGGGCAGGGTTAATGTAGGTATATATACTTTTGGAAGAAAGACAGGAGAGAGCAGATATAAAAGACAATTAAATAAACTCTGTGGTATAAACTTACAGGAGGCAGGTATCTTTCAAATAAAAGGAAGTTCTGGAACTAGGATGAAGGAGAAAGGTAGAATCGGGAATAAATTAAGGGAATATTTCTTTAGGGAAAGGGTGGTGAAAGCGTGGAACAGCGTCCCAGAAGAGGTGGTAGAGACAAGGCTGTATCTGAATTTAAGAATCCATGGATGGATACTTGTATGGATAGACAAACTAGATAGGCAGTATGGTCTTTATCATAATTTTCTACCTCTCTGTAGAAATCTGCAATTCAAAATGAACATCTACATAAGCAGCACAATATAACAGACTAGAATTCTCATCCATATTTAGGCTGCTAACTCTAAATCTGTGACATTCATAGAACTGTAAGTTATTTCCATTCAAAGGGCAACAGCACCCTCTTCTGTAAACAGTATTTTAGCACAAGGTACAATTTACTATATGGGGTTACCCTATTCAGAGATTTATGAAGCAACAGCAAACAACTTAAAATTTTGGCTATAAGCTGTGCAAAATCCTGCTTCTCTATATTCCTTGCCAAGACTATTTAAATAAGAGATTTTGAAATTGCCCTCAATTCAGTCTGTGCACTTAAAATCCTTCCCTCCTTGCCCACCCACCCCAAGGCCGGATTTTCCTATATAGCTTTCTTAAAACAGAGTCGCTTGTTCTCAATTAAGTAGAAAGCACACCTGTGTTGCTTTTTAAAAATGCTCTATGTCAAACCCAGTAATCAAAATTATTTTTATTCAATACAATAGCTTTGAACCCTTAAACCTAAGGAATACCATTTGTACCTTAGAACATGCCCCATCTGTTTTACAAAAGGAAGAAATTTATTTATTTATTTTATTTATTTAACAGTATTTCTAAACCGCCTTATCTTAATAATCAAGGTGGTATCACAGCAAGCAATCAGGTAAAGTGTGTGTGTTGTACATGCAGTGAGGATAAAACTTAGTTGTGTGAGGGATGTGTTGGGTGCTTGAATTTGTTTGAGCTATATACAGGGTGGGCTATTTACAGTGGTGCTAGAATCATATTTTATATATATTCAGTTGTTTGGGAGGATTGGAGTGCTGTTATCCATTCTCTTAGGTTATGTGATGTGACCATAGTGCTCTATGAACAGCATGGTTTTCAGACTACCTCTTTCTGTGGCAGGGGGAAGGGTCTTGAGTGAAAAATACAGATAATAAGTGGACAGGCATTTACACTAGAGAAACAGGGTGATGGCTGGAAATAGCTTCAATAAAACAACCCCCCCCCCCCCTTCTCAGGATATAATTGGAAAACAATCTACCACCAATCCCACAAAGAATCAAACAACCCATGAATAAATGGATCACAGTGGGTTCTAACAGGTAACATAGAGACAATGATTCCACCAAGAGATACCCCGACAAAATTCTTACTCTGCCTTGGTAAATGAGGAGGCTCCATTAATGGAAATGGAAGTGGCCTTAAATGAGAACCCAATGTACCAGAAATGGCCCAAGCATTGTCAAAAAATCTCAAGACAGGAAACTGTTACTACCTGAATAATCCATCGTCAGAGGCATTAATTTAGGACACAGTTCAAGGGACAGGTGATCAAATGCCTCCCAGGATCTGCAGCCAGCAGGAATACAAACCTAACTTGTTGTAAAGTTAGAGAGGAAAGTAAGGATTGTAAAACTGATGTTGCTATTCATCTGGGAGCAAATGATCTGGCTAAAACAGTACATCTCTCCAGTTTCAAAGAGACTTCCAAATTCTGGGAGAGAGATTAAAACCAAGTTGGCACTATAGCATTCTCAGAAGTTCTATCTGTTCAGATAAAGGAGAAGAGAAGCTGCATTTCACAGCAATGGCTCCAAACCTGATGTAAGCAACAAGGGTGTAGATATCTGGGGCATTAGAAAGAACAAGAGGCTATACCATATCGATGGACTACCTCTTTCTGTGGCAGGGGGAAGGGTCTTGAGTGAAAAATACAGATAATAAGTGGACAGGCATTTACACTAGAGAAACAGGGTGATGGCTGGAAGAAAGGTTCAGGATGTCACCCTCAGCAAAAGTATCACAGTAATGTTGAAAATAGAAAAACACGTGATCTTAACTCACATATCAATAGCAGAGAAAGAGGAGCCAAGAATAAAAACCAGACAAAATATAAACAGTCCAACCAAATACTGCTACAAAGTGATGAACACTAATATTCACAGTCTAGGCAACAAAGTTCCTGACCTGGAAGCTTTGATGGTGGAAACAGACTTGGACATTGTGACTATTATGGAAACATGATCCAATGGGATATCGCATTACCTGGCTATGATCTGGTGGCATGCAATTGCATCCTAATACAATTGCATGCCACCGCCATGACTCAGTATTTAAAACAGAAAATGATTCCATGAGGACTTACGGAGTTAAAGCCCTCTCATATGTATATAGATGACAAGGAGTTTTATGCTAAATGGAATAGCATTTTGAATAAATGTGGCTTAGATTTCATTGCTCTCTTGACTGAACGCTTGACAGTGGAAAAAGGTTTAATGCAACATCAGGTCGAACAAATGGAATAACAGCTTAAGAAAGAATCGTCAGGGGACATTTTTAGAACTGGGATGAACTTACAACTCATATGCAGCAGTTTCATGAAATGTTGCAAGCATCTAAAATCAAGAAATTTTCACAAGACAGAGGATTATGTGAAAGATCAAGTATATACTTGGAGATAGAATAGACAGGGTCAGAATAACAGTGTTAAACAAGTCACTTTTGAAAATTCTTCTGATGATCGAAGTTCAGATTCTTTGGTAGAACATCTTGGGGAACAGTTAAATAGTACGGATTCTCAAATTTCTCAACAGGTTTTTCCAAGGGGCTGCCCTCGCAGTCGCCGGCCCTTTTGACAACCCCAAGGGGAAGGCTGGAGGGGGCTGTCAACTAGAGCGCATATAAAACTGCAGTCATCAACTTATCCAAAGCAACGTTAACTGAACATCAATTACAGGCACTTAATTTGGGTTTATCGTTTGTTCTCTCTTCCAAGTATGATCCATTTAAATGAGGGTAGCTTTACATCAATTTTTTAGAAAATTGCTTGCAACTTTGTATTTTGAAACCTCTTCACCCAGTACTTTTAGAGAAGATTCTGTATGTTACAATCCTTCTAAATGGATATCCCCGGTGAGCACAGATGCGACGATGATGACATTCCAGAGTTTGGTATTACGTGATCTAGACATATTAGAGAAAACTCCACAAAGATTGTTTTCAAATATTTCTCAAGACCATTATAGGGCCCTCCTTTAAGAAGTCATCAGGGCCTTACTATTCGTAGGACGGATAAAGGATGGGCCACTGTTGTAATGGATACTGACACATATCATGCTGATATTATTACTTACAGGATCAGAGATATTATTGGAGATTGCACAGCGATCCTACTCTAATATTACAAGAAGAGATCAAACTTCATACCACACAAGCATTGGAGCGACGTTGGATCACCAAAAAGGAATTTGAATTTCTGAATGTTAAACATCCGAGTGTCCCGACTTTATATATGGTTCCCAAAATACATAAAGCATTGCATAGACCTCCGGGTTGTCCCACAGTATCCTGCCGTTTTTCGGTTTTAGAACCACTGTCAAAATTCTGTGATAAATGTTTTCAACATCTAACTTTGACCATGCGCCCTTACGTAAAAGATTATTTTCATTTTATTACACAATTATAGACTGTACATGATCATAGACATTCTATATTAGTTAACTATGGATGGGATGGTGTTATACACAAATATACATCAACAAGAAGCCCAAGATATTATGGCGGGATTACCAATTGTATTGCCACCCAGGATTCCGAAGGTATTCATTATGAAATTATTGAGATTGGTATTGGAATGGAATTATTTTTTATATGATTCCACATTTTATATGCATTGCTTTGGAGTGACAATGAGGGCAAGGGTCGCACCATCAGTGGCTACATTATATATGTCACATTTTGAGGAATTCTACCTTTATGAATCATCGTGGTTTTGTTATTTACCATTTTGGAAACGATTTCTTGATGATGTGTTTTTTATTTGGACAGGATCTCAAACGGATTTGTTCGCATTTTTTTGGCTGGATCAATGCTATCAAAAATAACATACAATTTACACCAAAGTTTCACACTGATCGAATAGAATTTTTAGATTTATGGATCTACAAGGATGGGAATGGCTTTTCTACCACTCTGTATCGCAAACAGGTTCAACTTAACACTTTATTACAATATGGGTTACCCTCCGGGCTCTTTACATAGAGGGTTGCCTTTCGATCAATTTTTGAGGATTCGTCGATTATGTACTACCCTTTTGGAATATCATAAACATGGCAAGGGAACTAAGTTTTAGATTATGAGCTTGAGGATGTCTGGTGTCCTTGATTAACAAGGCTTATAAACGGGCTTTGTATAATCATCCTGAATGGTGGCGAGAGGACTTTGGAGACCAATACAAAAAACATAGACAGATTCATTGGGATTCTTCCATACATGCCAAATACAATGGATGTGACTCATATTTTAAAAAATCATTGGCCTATTTTGTCTCTTCATAACTGTTTGCAAAAACCCCTTATGATTGCATATCGGAGGGGAACTAATATTGACGATTTGATTATCCACACCTCTTCAACCACAGGGGAGGGTTTGCATTCTCAGGGTCTGGGACATTACACCTGTGGGTCCTGTGATTTTTGATAGTACGTTGGACGGCGAGCAGTGGGTAGATATACAATCAGGTATCATGCATAAATTATATCACAGGACTTCGTGTCTATCTTCTTATGTAGTTTACGTTATTATCTGCCCTTGTCAACTTAAATATGTAGGCAGGACGTCTAGGCCCATTAAGAAACATTTACAGGAATATCGTTCATGCAGCAATTCTCAGGTTGTGGCCACCTCAATGGGTTCACAGTGTCTTCAGCTCAGTCATCAGTCTGAGGAGCTGAAATGGGTTAGTTATAGATTGTGTTCCCTATGATTTATGATCCCAGGTTGCTGCCCTAACCACTAGGCTACTCCTCCACTCCATGTGCAAAGATTGTAAGCTCTATTGAGAACTGTCGCTCATGTATGTATATACAGTGCTGCGTATACCTTGTAGCACTATACAAATGATAAATAGTAGTATTAGTAGTAGGAAGAAAGTGTTTATGAACAACTTGCAAAACTGAAAGTTGGACCTTGGGGCAGGATACAGAGAGAGCTCAGAGAGGTTCTGGTGGGACTTTTAAAGGATGTGTTTAATAGATCTTTGGAGATGAGAGAGGTTTAGCGGCATTAGAATAGGGCTGATGTGGTACCTCTTCACAAAAGTGGTTAACGGAGGAGAGATGGCAAACTATATCCCAATAAGTTTACTTCACTGGTGGGAAATGTAATGGAGACGCTGCAGAAAGAAAGCATAGTGAACTTGCAGAATCAAAGGCAACATAATTTTACCAAAGGAAGATTGTGCCAAATGAATCTGATTGATTTCTTTGACTGGGTGACAAGAGAGCGATTTCAGCAAAGCCTTTGATACTGTCACTCATAAGGGGCTTATGAATAAACTGAATAGCCTAGGAATGGATCCCATGGTGGTGAATTGGATCAGAAATTGGTTCACTGACAGATGACAGAAAGTGGTGGTAAATAGAATTTACAGAAGAAAAATGAGTGGTTTAGTGCTGCAGGGATCGATCCTGGGACTGGTATAGTTCAATATCTTTGTGAGTGATATTGCCGAAAGGTTAAAAGGAAAAGCTTGCCTTTATGCAGATGACATGAAAATTTGCAAGCTTGGAGACCTCGGAGAGTATAGACAATACGAGAAAAAGATCTACAAAAAGTAGAAAAATGGTTTAATACTTGACAGTTAAGATTTAATGCAAAGAAGCGCAGAGGATGCACTTGGGATGCAGAAATCCAAAGGAGCTACAGTATATAGATAGGAGACAAATGGCTGGTGAGGGATCTGGGGGTGAAAATGTCTTAAGGTGGCAAAACAATGTGATGAGCCTATGGCAGCCAAAGTCAGAAGGATGGTAGGCTGCATTCAGACAGCCATAACCAACACAAGGCAGGAAGTGTTAATGCCCTGTATAATCATTGGTGAACCCTCATTTGGTAGTATTATGCTCAATTTTAGAGACTGTACCTTGCCAAGGATATAAAAAGATTTTAAAAGGTTCAGAGGAAAGTGTCCAAAATATTGTGGAACCTGCATCAGAAGATATATGAGGGAAGTCTTGTAGATCTAAATATGTATATCCTAGAGAAGAGGGACAGGGGAGATATGATACACACATTTAAATACTTTAAGGGTATTAATGAACAAAGTGTTTTCAAAGATGGGGAAACTGTAGAACTAGAAGAGGTGAGATGAAATGAAGCTGCAAGGGGGTAAACTGAAAAGCAACATCAAGCCCTATGTTCTGTTTCCAACAGTGATCAAGTCAGGTCACAAGTACCTGACATATCCCAAACGTAGCCAGTTCTATGCTACTTATCCCAGAGATAAGCAGTGATTTATGACTTTTCCTCCAGGAATGTGTCCAAACTTTTTTTAAAACACCTGCTTTTACCATATCTGCTGGCAATGATTTCTAAAGATTAATTATATGTTAAAAATAAATATTTTCTCCTATCTGTTTAAATGTACTACTTTGTAATTTCATGGCATGTGCCCTAGAGTTGTATTTTTTGAAAGAATAAATGATCAATTCATGTCAACTCTTTCCATTCCACTCAGGATTTTACAGATGACTATCATATCTTCCCTCAGCCATCTCTTCTCCAGGCTGAAGAGCCTAGCCTCTTTAGCCTTTCCTCATAGGAGTCATTCGATCCCCTTTATCATTTTGGTCGCCCTTCTTTATCTGTTCTAATGCCACTATATCTTTTCTGAGCTGTGGAAAGCAGAACTCAACTCTCAAGGTGCAATCGCACCATGGAGCTCCTTAGCTACTTTTTCGCAGAAAGGGTGATGGTTGCCTGGAATGCCCTCCCAGTGGAGATGGTGAGGACAAGGACTGTGACAAAATTCAAAAAGGCATGAGACAGATAAAGAGGATCCCTTTAAAGCAAGAGATGAGATCAAAGAAAACTTAAATAGTTTTTATGTAGAGGAGGGTAACTCACATGTAGGCAGAACCCTGAACAAAGGCAGAGAGGAGGCAACCTGCACAGAGTAGCAGTATAACTCTGGCCAGCTTACTGGGCAGACTAGACAATGCTGGTCTTTATCTGCTGTCATTTACTATGTTATTATGATGTATTAGTAGAACAGTAAAAGCAACAGCAGCACAGAGGAATTTGTCCTCTCATATGCCAGTAACTGGCCAGTTATATTCAAGCCTATGCAATGGAAGCTTTTTGGTAGCTCCCATTTCTACCTGAATCTTGCCTGCTTTCTTTTTTCCAGCTATTTTTTTCTCCCACTTACATCTGTTGTCATTCAGACTATTGCCCACTCTCAAAGGATATTCCTACATGTCCTCCTCCTTCTTCATCAGTCTTCTACTCTTGCCCTCACATTGCACCACATCATTTCTTTCTTTATATCATCAAATCACTCTTGCTGCAACTGTTAAGTGAATAATAGTCTCACACCCCAATAACCCTCATTGAGACACTTCTTTTTAAATTAAAACCTGTCTCTACTTCCCTTCTTCCTTATGTCTAAATTATTATCACTCTATTTGTTATATTAATCGACATGGCGTGCTGGTAAATCATTTAAATTCAAGTTCTGAAGCGTCTGGAGACTACCATGGTGAGTAAAAGGGGAGGGGAACGAGCAGCCGATGTGACAGCATATTTTGGAAGAATCAGGCAACTCTGCAGCTGGAGTTTCTCAGACCTTCATCTTTTTAGGTCGACTCCAGCTGCAGAAGATCCTCTCCTGACTGGATACACTTCCCCCAACTTGAAACTATTCCTATGAAACAGAAAGTCCAAATAATAAAACCCGGCCCAAGTTCCGAGGAAGGCCAAACGATTTCTACTTTTCTTTTCCAAAGCCACTACGGAAAGGCAGAGAGGCGAACTGCCAGTCTGCCGCGCCTCCGTCGGAGAACGTCACTTCCGGGCGCACTCGCCGACGTCACCGGACGTCGCCTTCGCGTCCCTTAGCAACCGCGTCTCCTAGCGACGGGGACGCCAAAGACGACCGGCGCCGCATGGAGACCCTGCAGTCGGAGCCCGTTCCCCTCCCGATCTGCCAGCCGGCGCCGCCGGCGGAGATCCTGCTCACCCAGCAGCCGGTGCCGCAGACCATCCCCGTGGGCGCCATGCCGCCCAAGGAGCACGAGGTGGCCTACAACACGGGCCAGCACAGCTCGTCGGGCCTGTCCACGGCCGGCTACCGCACGGCCAAGTACGTGAACGAGGAATGGCACCAGAAAAACTACGCGCGCTTCTACGAGGCCTTCGCCGACCGCGACACCTCGGAGCGGGTGCGCCACGAATCCAAGCGGCTGGCCGACGAGACGGAGGCGCTGGCGCAGCGCACCCAGGCCGAGTCCACGGGCAAGCTGGGCGAGCGGCTGCAGGACTTCCACTTCTGGCAGTCGGAGCTGCAGCGCGAGATCGAGGACGTGACGGCCGAGACGGACCTGCTGCTGCAGCAGAAGAGGCGCCTGGAGCGGGCGCTCGACGCCACCGAGGTGCCCTACTCGCTCACCACCGACAAACCTGCAGTGCCGCGAGCGCCGGCTCGGCCCCGACCTGGTGCGGGACGTGGTGGAAGTGGAGCTGCTGAAGGTCGGTCGCCCTTTGCCCCCAGTGACGTTCTGAAATGCCCGCATGTGCTGCCACACAGGTGCCTCTCTCTCTTGAGGGGGGGGGGGGGGGGGGGGTTTGGTACCAATCGCTCATACTTTGTTTCTTGATTGTTTTTTGTTCTGTGAACGAAAATAACTATCTGGTTGATCTAGAAATGATTGTTTTTGATCATGGTTTTGTGTTACCCAGGGCCGCTCAAGTGCCGTGGAGTCGGTGACCCTCTGGATAGTTGTCCTAAACCTAAACTGTCTTTGGTCATCACTCAGGCAGCTCGTTGACAGTGCTTGTTGTATCTATCCATCTCATTGCTGGTCTTCCTCTTTTGCCTTGACCAAGCATGATGTCTTTCTCTAATGATCTCTCTCTTCGCATGATGTGTCCAAAGTATGAATAGTTGAAGTCTTGTCATCTGAGCTTCTAAAGAAAGCTCAGGTTTGATCTCTAGTACTGACTGGTTTGTTCTTCAGGCATTCCATGGTATACACAGTATTCGCCGCCAGCACCATAATTCAAAGGCATCAGTTTTCTTCCTGTCTATCTTTTTCACTATCCAAACTTCACATTCATATGACATTATTTGAAATAACATGGCTTCAACAAGTCTAATCTTTGTATAGAGACATCTCTGCTTTTGAGAATCTTGTCTAGGTCCCTCATAGGCAGTCTGCCAAGAGCAATGCGTCGTCTGATTTCTTGACTGCTTGTTGTTTCTGTTGTCCGCTATTTCAATTTGTTCTCCATGAATGATTAGCTTATTGATTTTGCCAGTTGTCAGGATCTTGGTCTATTTTACATTAAGATACAGTCCCATTTTAAAACTATGGTTCTTGATCCTGAGAAGCAAATCTTTCAGATCATCTTCACTTTCCGCCAGTAATGTGGTATCATCAGCATAGCGAAGGTTGTTGATGAGTCTTCCACCAATCTTCACACCTCGGTTGTCTTCATACAGTCCTGTTTCTCTGATTATTTCTTCTGCATATAAATCAAACAGGTAGGGGGAAAGTATGCAGCCTTGTCTTACACCTTTGCTGATTTTAAACCATTCTGTTTCTCCTTGTTCAGTTCAAACTGTTGCTTTTTGATCAATGTAAATGTTGCACAAGAGAATGACCAGGTGTTCTGGTATATCCATGCTTCTTAATGTGGCCCAGAGTTTCTCATGGTTTACACAATCAAAAGCCTTGCTGTAGTCAATGAAACACATATAGATATCCTTTAGGTATTCTTTAGTCTTTTCAAGGATCCATCTCACATCTGCCATAATGGCTCTCGTTCCTCACCCTTTCCTGAACCCTGCTTGCACTTCAGGTAGTTCTCATTCCAGGTATGGTTGTAGTCTCTGTTGAATGATCTTCAGTAGAATCTTGTGGCATGTAGGATCAGAGCGATTGTGTGATAATTTTCACAATCAGTTGGATCACCTTTCTTTAGTATCAAAATAAACACAGATCTTTTCCATCAGTTGGCCATGATGTCTTCCAAATTTCCTGGCAGAGCAGCATGGAATCTGTGTACCTTTTGGAAACCTAATAGGTACTTGTGCCCTGAATTGACCACTGTTGGAAACAGAATACTGGGTTTGATGGACCTTTGATGTGACCAGTATGGCATATCCTATGTTCTTATCCCATCTCTAACCTTTCATGCAAACATACAAGCTCTCACCCCACCCCCACCCTCTTACATACATACACACTCCCTATGCCTCACACTATATACATGTGCAAGTGTACACACACACACACATCCTCTCTCATATCACACACATGCGTATGTATACACACGCACACCACCCCACACCCCTGGATCACATACTACCACACACAGACATGGACACATGCCACTTCTGCAGCACACACTTTATACCCCTTACACACCTCCATCATTATACATACACACAAATTTTCCACTCTTCCATGATACTCTTACCACTACACAGACACACACATACACTCATATATACACTCTCCAGGATAGGTACTTCATACAGGCCCAGATCCACTGCTACTGTAATGAGACATGCTTAAAATGTGCATTCCACCCAGTCCCCCCACAGACATGTTGTTGTTGTTAAGTGCCGTTGAGTCGGTGTCGACTCATGGCGACCCGCTGGATAGTTGTCCTAAATTGTGTTCGGTCTTCAGTCAGGCAGCTTATTGTTGACAGACTTGCACCCATAGCTGCTGTTATTGTATCGATCCATCTCATTGCTGGCCTTCCTCTTTTGCATTGACCTTTATCTTGCCAAGCATGATGTCTTTCTCTAATGATCTCTCTCTTCGCATGATGTGTCCAAAGTATGAAAGTCAAATTCTTGTCATCTGAGCGTCTAAAGAAAGCTTAGGTTTGACCTCCTCTAGCACTGACTAGTTTGTTCTTCGGGCAGTCCATGGTATATGCAGTATTTGTTGCCAGCACCATAATTCAAAGGCATCAATTTTTTTCCTGTCTATCTTTTTTACTGTCCAGCTTTCTCATCCATATGATGTTATTGAAAATACCATGGCTTGAACAAGTCGAATCTTCATATGGAGAGAGACATCTCTGCTCTTGAGAATCTTGTCTAGGTCTTTCATAGCCATTCTGCCTTGAGCAATGCGTCGTCTGATTTCTTGACTGCTTGTTGCTTCTTTATTGATAGTTGATCCAAGTAGGTTAAAGTTGTCCGCTATTTCAATTTCTTCTCCTTCAATGATAAACTTGTTGATTTTGCCAGTTGTCATTCTCTTTGTCTTCTTTACATTAAGGTACAAGTCCATTTTGAGACTATGTTCTTTGATCGTGAGAAGCAAATGTTTCAGATCATCTTCACTTTCAGCCAGTAATGTGGTATCATAAACATAGCGAAGGTTGTTGATGAGTCTTCCACCAGTCTTCACATCTGTTGTCTTCATACAGTCCTGGTTCTTTGATGATTTGTTCTGCATATAAATCAAACAGGTAGGGGGAAAGTATGCAGCCTAGTCTTACACCTTTGCTTATTTTAAACCATTCTGTTTCTCCTTGTTCCGTTCGAACTGTTGCTTCTTGATCAATGTACAGATTATGCAAGAGAACAATCAGGTATACCCATGCTTCTTAATGTGGCCCATAGTTTCTCATAGTTTACACAGTCAAAAGCCTTGCTATAGTCAATAAAGAACAGATAGATATCCTTTTGGTATTCTTTAGTCTTTTCAAGGATCCATCTCACATCTATGATGGCTCTCGTTCCACATCCTTTCCTAAACCCTGCTTGCACTTCAGGTAGTTCTTGTTCCAGGTATGGTTGTAGTCTCTGTGAATAATCTTCAGTATAATCTTGCTGGCATGTGGGATCAGAGCGTTTGTGCGATAATTTCCACAGTCAGTTGGATCATCTTTCTTTAGTATTGGTATAAACACAGATCCTTTCCAATCAGTTGGCCATGATGTTGTCTTCCAAATTTCTTGGCAGAGCCTTGTAAGTACAGTAACAGCTGCATCAGATTGCTGTAATACTTCTATGGGAATGCCATCAATGCCTAGTGCTTTGTTCTTTGATAAGGCTTTCAATGTTGCTTCAACTTCTTACATCAACAATGGTTCCGGATCATAAGGTACAGGTTGAAATGGCTGTTGGTCCACTTGATCTTTATCATAGAAAAACTCTTTCCACCTTTTATTGATCTTCTCATTATCATTCAACATAGAACCTTGAGCATCTTGTAACATTCCAGTTCGAGGCTGAAAATTTTTCTTTAACTCTCGTAGCTTTAGGAAAGCCAGTCTTGTTCTTCCTCTAATAGTTTCTGCTTCTATTTCCTTGCATGTGGCATTGTAGTACTTCACCTTGTCCTGTCTTGTGTAATGGTGAAAGTCCCCAGGAGGAGATGGAGGTGGAGGAAAATCCTGTTGAAATAAATGACACTGCACTTGTGCACAGGATTTCCAAGCCAGATAAGAAAAAAACACAGCTCTCTGCTGAGCTCAGGCCACGCCCCAGCTCAGAGGGAGAGACAGGCTTCCTCACTCATTGGTCACACCTGGGGGAAGGACAGGGAGTGCCGGGAAGCAAATGCTTTTTAAATCCACAAACAGAGCAGAGAGGGAGGACGGGAAGGAGCATGAGAAGTGGCAAGGAAACAAGCACGGGAAGGTGCAAAGGAAGTGGAGAGGAAGGAAAAGAGCAAGCAAGAAAGGAACCTTATGAAGAAGGTGAAGGAGAGAGAGAGCCTTGGAGAGGATGTTACAGCAAGGCAGAACCTTGGAGCAAGAGAGCTAGCAAGGGAAGCCATTGGAGAGACGGCAATTGGACATACAGCAACAAGGACTATAGCAGCCGTAGAGGAAAGAAGGAAGAAAAGCCTCTTCAGAGCAGGTACCTAACTGGCACTGGAAATAGACATAAGGAAGCTGAATTCCAGAACCTGGAGGATAGCAGGGAAAAAGGGTTCAGCAATTGTCTAAGAAACCCTGCCAAAGATAAAGCTAGCATTTCTAATGCTGAATCGTTGTTAGAGAAGCCATTTGCTTTTGCTACTGTCCAGGAGGCAGACCCAACACCTTTAACTGATAATAGGTGGGGGAAGAGTCTTACATATGGGGAAAGCTATAACACTGACAAAGGCAAGACAGCCGAGCCTTCGGAGTTAGAAGCTATAAGCAAGCTGTTGTCAGAAGGAAAAGTTTTCTCTCCTAATGCTAATGTGCCTGTACACGCTGAATTGCTCCTGAACCAGTTCAAGGAATTTCTGGAGGAAAGAAAGTCAGGGAGAACTGTTAAACCTGATAGAGATGCCAGTAATTCTAATACATTTGAAAGAATGCAAATAGACTCTTGTTTGCCAGCTTTAGAAAGTGAATCTTCTCCCATGGATTGCTCTTTATGTTTAAAGGAAGAAGGCATTGTTGAACAGCACTGAAACTGTATGAAATAATATAGAAAGTACTTGCCATACTTGCTGAAGAATTGGAAAGGCTTGTTTTATGTTTAATAAGCTTAATTGTCTTCTGAGGATAAGAAGCCATGCTGTGAGAAAGAAAATCAGCTGTTTCAGTTTAATTGTTTTCCGTTGAATAACCACACGAGGCAGTGTCCTGTGGAAAGTTTATGGGACTGAGAAACAGCTGAGCCGTGCTGAGATATTTCTGTTACGTTTTCTTCTGTTCCTGAAATACCTATATGTTGGAGATGCATACTTTATGCTTGTTTGTGTTTGAGCTTTGATGCGCTGGAAATTCCCCACAATAAATATTCTTGCAGCCTGGAAACACTCGTGTCATAACTACAATTTTGTCCTTAAGGAAATAAGCAAAACTCAAGTCCCAGAATCCCTGGCGACAATAGAAATAGCTTTATTCAAAAGAGGACACTCAAAGGCCACTTCCAGCTGGGAAGCTCTCGGGCCCCAGCGGAAGCGTCGCACTTGCTGCACAGTGGAAATCTCTGTTGAGTTCTGCGATTGTCTTTCTTTCTCCTCTGGCTTTAGCTTCTCTGCGTTTTGGGGCAATTTTCAGAGTTTCTTTTCTGATACAGACATGTATGAGTTTGCAAATGAAGGAAAGAGAAACATGCCATTTTGCACACTACAAGTGTGCACTTTTCAACTTATTATTTTTGATTTTGTCGCCTGTTGACATTTGGAGGATAGCCATTTTATTTTTTTTAAAGTGTTAAAAAAAGAGTAACATCATTTGGAATGCTGAACATGTAAGCGGTGATTTTGCAACTTACATGTGTATGTGCCAAGTTTTGTAACACTGCATGTCTAAGAGGAACCTATTACAGAGTAAGCTCTAAATCTCACATTTTTGGCTTCTTGAGGTGGATGTACGGCCAGAGCGATAAGCGCAATTGCCCCTACACTTATTGAGACTTGTCACAGGGCCTACCTTGGCCGCGTAATGGACTGAGGTAGGTTGGACATAAAAACATATGAGGTTGGGTTTGGCTAATGTCTTATAGGGCCCAGGGACTTGCAGCCCTGGTAGCTTCCTTTGTGACCAAAATCCCAAAGAATACAAAGGTCCGAGTGGAGGGAAACAAAGGCATTTATTTCCCTTTTCTTGCAAAAAGGTTCATATGCTTGGACAAAAAAACATCAACACAAGTTCCTTACTTCAGGTTAAAGAAAAAAGTAAAACATGACGTTAAAGCAAAGCTGTTATCTTCACAATAAATGGTGTATCAAAACAAACAGTCTCTATTCCCCAAGATAGAGCTTATGTGCTAAGCAAGGACTCCAGGCTTCCTGTCTTACAATAACTACAGTCCATCTCGGTATCTGAAGCAAATTCCACCTGCATCGGTTCCCCTTCTGAAGCCTCTGAAACCAAGTCAGTACTTGCTGGCAAATTGTAATCATTCTTTTTATATATCCTCTGTACAACCTCCCAATGCTCAGGGTTGAATGTAGGGCGTCGGTCCTGCGCCCTCCTATACTGGGAACTGTCTTCCTTTTGCAAGTGTTTTACCTTAGCTTCCTGCAAAGCTTTGTCATTAACAAGTCTCTTATTCGGTACGTGTTTCTTGCACCTTATCTCATAGGCAGCTTCACACGGATAGTATTCCTCTGCTCCCTGTCTTCCCCATACACCAGCAGTCTGCAACCTGCTTTCAGTTAAACATGGGTTACCTTTTCTCCTTGGCTTGTCTACTCCCGGTGAGGTTTGAGGCCTGCTCCGGTTGGGATCCTGCCTGGCCTGAGCAATAGGCCTTAAGTTCTCCAACCGTCCTTCTGTTGGCTTTAGACCGTAGTCAGAGCCACGCCTTTGCCTCTCTGGACGAAAAGCACCCACTCTGAATGGAGCTATCCCACCTTCTCCAGGGTTGCTTCCTTCCTCAAGCCACTGCGGCTGCTGCTGCCTCCTGCGAAACCCTTGTCCAGGGGTTACTGCTTCTTCTGGATATCCTGCCCATTCATTCGGATGTCTTGCCCATCCTGCTGGTTCTCCTGGCAGTCCTCCTTCCCCTGGCCGTCCTGCCTGTTCTGCCCTCCAGTCTTCCAGACTCTCTTTAAGAGGTACTCCTCTCTTCCTTGATTGGAAGCTGGCTGGCATTACCTCATGACCTAGGAGGTGTGGTTCCTCAGTTCCTCAGAGGTCCCTCTTGCTCCCCCTAACAGGTTCCTCATAATATTGCAGCCTGTGCTCGACTTTTCCTGCGTTTAAAACATTCTCTTCTCTTCTCAGAGGGTCCGCAGCATCACAGACTCCAGGTCCAAACAAGCAGTTAGCTCACATTTATGCATGATATGAAGGAAGTGTAAATTTTGCCCCTTGTAAAATGGAAAGTACATGTATATTTTAAGCCCACCCACACCATGCCCAGAATCTGACCTCTTGAAATCTGAGTGTGCTGTAGCAGATATTCCTATGCAAATAGCAGCTTTTTAAAATCAGTATTTACACGTGTATGTCCATTTATACTCATTAATTAGTTTTTTACATGTCACTGCTACCTAACCCTTCTAAAATGACCTCCATCCTTTTCAGCTAAGCTGAAAAAATGTTGCAGCACGGCAGTCAACTAATTAACAGGAAGCCTCTCTGTCTCCCGGGCTTAATCTGACACAAAATAGAAAATGATGTTCATGGAAGTTACAGCCAAGGGAAGGATTTATCTGAGCCCAGAATACAGAGCTTACAAACAGTATGAAAAGCATCCTGTTTGACAGTGTTTAGGGGAGGGCTTCCCAAACCTGTCTTGGGGACACCGTAGCCCGTTGGGTTTTCAGGAAAACCACAATGAATATGCATGAAAGTAAGGTGCGTATATTGGGTTTCCAATGTCCATACGTTTATCTTATGCATTATTAATTGTGGATATCCTGAAAACTTGAGTGTCTGTGGGGTCCCCAGGACAGGTTTGAGAAGCTGTAGTCTGAGAGCTGAAATTGTTGGCATTGGTAATACAGTGCGGGGTTGTGCAAGAGAAAAGATTAGATTCGGCTCTTGAAACAATGCAACGGAATCCAGGTTTTAGAAATGATCGATCATATCATCTTCATCTCCAAGACAGAGGAGAGAGCAAAGCAGGAATATCAATACATCTGCAAGTTACCACTGAAGTCAAAACAGCATTTGATTCTGGGAAGGGTTTTGTGTAGTATTTTTTCACTTATGGGCTCATGCAGTCCTGGTTTTATCCAATTGCATTAAGAAAAACAACACTACAGGCCAACTGTAATATCAGTGCACTTTTTTCTAGGAACTGGAGCTGATCAAAAATGTTCAGGAACTTTTAAAAAGAACTCTGGAACAGACCGTGGGTCAGATAAGGTAAGAGGCTCTACTGCCTGGTTGTAGGAGCGGCGTTCCTTACATTGGGCGATGTGGTACACTGTGTGAAACTGTGTAAGGCCATTCAACATCTTGCAGCACGGTCCTGCTCACTTTACAGGATAAACCTCTTTCTTTGGGCATCCAGTTACGACACATTAAAAATGCATTGGAATCTAGGGTAATTCTTTCAGGAGCTGCTATCATGACTCACTGCTTATTCTATTTTCTGATAGCCTGAAGCAATAAGGCTGAGTTCTGCATTGTGCTGCAGACCTGAACAAGGCTCGTAAACACACAGGTAGAAGATTACCATAAAGGCTGTCCTAAATTTATACTTATACGTATGCATAGTGGCCAAATATCACCAATTATCTGTGGCCAACATTTAAAAAGAAAAGACTGACCACAATGTTTGAATATTAACCCATTAAAATTTAAAGTAGCCACAATTTAAAAGTTTAAGTCTACTTTAGAAAAAATGTAAATATGCAGATATATTACCTGCCCCAGTTGTCATGTGCAAAATTTGGATCAATAGAAGTGCCAAAATGCTGCTTAACAGCTTCAGTGAGCGCTCCAGATTAGATGTCACAGGTTCTTGTGGAAATGAAACGTCATCTCGTTTTCTCTTTTTCATTGCCTAATTTACACTGACATCTTGTGACAGAAGACTTGGAAAAATATTAGGCTCTCTTTCCAAAGCAGATTAAATCAAATTCTTACGTGAGTGGCTGAGTGTTTGGCTCAGCCATTTACATGCTTTTTTGATGAGTGCACAATTTAAAAAAAAATAATAATTTTTCGAATTTCAATATTAAACAAACATAATATCTTGTTAAGAAAAACAAGATGGTAGCAAAGTATCAATATACAATAAGCAATACAAAGAAAAGGAAATACAATCAGGGGGCTCTTCTGTCCCACAGATAGCAGGGATGGATATCCTAATGGGCATCTATTCCCGCTATTCGTGGCCTCCCCGCCAGCATCTAACTTCCCCGCTGATTGTATAGGGGCGGAGTTAGGGCAGTCACCGGCCCTGGACGTACAGGGCCGATTCTAATATCGGCCCTATACGTCCAGGGCTGGCAACTTGTACATGGAAGTTATTTCACCTCTGAGGTGGAATAACTTCCCTGGACAACATGGATTGCAGGCCTGGTGTGCGGATTGGGCAGGGGGAGCCGAGGACATTCCCCGCAGCCCGACCCTGGCCTTAGGAGGCCAGATCAGGGGTTGGGCTGCGGGGAAACCAGATGCCATGGTGCCGCGGTTCCATTGTAAAGCCCTGACTGAGTTAGTCAAGCAGTCCCAGCCTGCACATACAGGACTGTTCACGATTCTGGTCCCGCGAGGCTAAATGTGCCCCGCAGGATCAGAATCGCGACACCCTCTGTATGTCTGGTTCAGACTGGGTCTACAGAGGGCTTGGATGTCCAGGACAGAATGAGCCTGTCAGCATCCAACCACTCCATCTAGAAAGCCCACAACTAGGGAGGAGTGACCAAAGAAATATAATTACAAATTATCAAACAGGAAAAGGAACCCAGAAAAAACAGCAAACATATTTCATAGCGGATTAACTATCCTGGACCGCTGTTGCCCTGGATTGATGAAAATTAATAAATGAAAGAAGCTGAGAGGGCTCACAGGAAACATAACTCACAAACTGCAGCTTAATCAAGCACTTAGAAGGAAACCTAAAAAAACCCTCCTAGCTGTACAATAGCTGGTTTTAACAACATAAATTCTATATGGCGCTTCTGGATCTCCCTAGACAAGTTCTGAAACATTTGAACCATGAGATCCCGAAAGGTCACATTATGCTTCTTCAAATACATTTTTAGCATCCATTCCTGATCCAAGGTCAGGGCAAAGGTCACCAGCAACATTGCAGGAATTACTTGATTTTGATTTGAACTTTCCAAGAGAGCAGAGATATCGAACACATCTATCTGTTGCCCAGATGCCCCCAGTGTAGCTCCCAGAATTTTTTTTACCTATTGGAAGATAACATCCACATTAAAGGGGGGTGAGATTCTGTGGGAACACCAAGGACATCAGTCAAATAGTTCTTAAACATGTTCCAGGGAGCGATCAAAGGTTCCTTGGGGAAATTTAACAATCACAAATTTGATGACCTAGTGGCATTCTCCAAATTCGCCAACTAAAACTTGACAGAGGAGAAATCTTTCAAAATGCCATCAGAATAGCCCTCAAGAGTCTCTGCCCTCTTTTCCAGGTCAGAAACAACTGAATGAACCACAGACAGATCTTGAACATTTTTGAGATGGCTGAAATATTACCTTGAACGTGTAACTGCAATGCTTGCATAGTGCCCAGTTTCTAAAATGAAGTAGGTGCCTGCCCTAATGATATTATGTTGGTGGAGCATTTGGTGTAAACAGTAGTTCACCAGCTTTCTCTGTTTGTGGTCCTTTTTATGTTCTACTTTTTTTCTATAGGAGAATGTGTCCAGGTTCTGCAGCTTTCTCTTTAGTCTTACTCTTAAGTTTCCTTACTGTTTTATTAGTGCATTTTATTTATTATATTCATGCACCTTGTTTGTATTCCTTTGGCCTGTGCCTTAGGTCATAGCACTGCGCACTGCAACACAGAGACTCAAATGCAAGCCATTGGGACTGTTTGAGATTAGGCATCCTGCTGATATGACAGGCTAGATCGGGCCCTGCTACATGCACAGAGGGAAGGTAAGCTCCTTCCCCATGCATAAGCTCGCCACCGGAGAGATTAAAATCTAAGCATGCTGCAGGCGTGCCCGTGCCTGGTGGGCCCAAGCTTAAGGGCCACACCAAAGAGCTCTTAGGCAAGGCCCTTAGAGTGGACCCTAGACCACAAGCATATCCCACCAAGATTAGGATGCAACTGACACTCAACACGCAGCTGCGTTACATCATCACAAGATCATTGAGCCACACCAACTTCCTGCTTAAGCACATAGGACAGTACAATCCTGAAATAAGAATGCACTCCAACCACAGGAAAATCCAGGAACACACTTACAGCTTCCCACGTCTCAGCACCCTTTCCAGCCCAGCCACTCTAGCTTAGACAACCCCCTCTCAGCAAATACTACCCTCAGCTCACCGATGGCACCCATAACTCTCCTCCTCAAATTCTCTGTCTCACCTCCGACCTCAGCTCCATTACCGTCCTCCTTGTATACAGATCTCCGACTGCCAGCCCAAATGATCTGGACCTCCTACTAGAAACAGTATGTAACCACAGATCTCACTCCAACCATCTTCTGCTACTAGGTGACCTCAACCTCGCATTCACCACCCCTAAAACCTCTAAAGCCTTCATAGAAGCAATTGAGGCCCTTGGATACATGCAAATCATGTGGAGTGAAGGAGTAGCCTAGTGGTTGGGGCAAGGTACTTCAGGCCGGAAGGTCGGGGGTTCAAATCCCACTAGAGGACAGCAACCTTGGGCTGGAAGGACTGGGGTTTCTAGTTCCACAGGTGCTCCTTGTGGTCTTGGGCAAGCCACTTAACCCTCTATAGCCCATGTTCCCTGTAAAATAGTTATCTCCAAGTTATAATGCCCTGTTCAATGTAATTTCAGTTTGTTCAATGTAAACCGCACTGATGCAGAATAGCGCGGTATATAAGAGAAAATAAATAAAAATAAAATTAAGCAACCCACACACAACAAGGGAAATACATTCGACCTGGTATTCATACCACAACTTATCCTCAAAGACAACACTTTCCCTCTACCCACACTAACCACAGTCCTCCGGTCTGATCATAAGACTATCTCAGTCCTCCTCCCACTTGAATCACCCTCCCAAGAAGGAGACTATCCGCAGATTCCACCACCTAGAAAAGAAAGAATTTTTAGAAAAAGCGTTACCGCACCTCTACTCTACATCTGAAGACCTCATTCAGGATTGAAACAAAACAATAGCCAATATAGCAATAAAACCTCACACACCCTCAGTCCACCTGAGACACAACAAAGCAACATGGTACTCTACCCAACTGAAAAATATGAAATGCAAACTCAGAATTCTAGAAAGAAGATGGAGACGCTCCAAATCAGCTGACCACTGCAACGCCTACATGGCCAAACAACATGAATATCAAAAAGCAACAAACAAAGCACAGAAAGAATTCTATGCTAAATTTTTCCAAATCTTTTTAAACTGCCCCAGAGAGCTCTTTGACCTGGTCAAAACCTTAGTAAAAGACCTCTCTCAACAGAAAGAAGAAATAAATCTAACCCCACAAACTATGGCAGACTATTTCCAAAGCTTGACCCGCCCCAAAGCAATCAAACACCCATCGCAACAGCCCTCCCAGGAATTAACCACAACGAAACCCCAAATCATCTGGGACTCTTTCTCAACCATCTCTCCTGAACAGTTGGAGAGAATAATCACAGGCATTAACACTATCACATCCCCACTAGACCTTTGTCCAGTTAGCTGGATCAAGGTTGCCCGACCAGAACTAACCCTGCAATACTCAAAATTACTCAGCTATCACTACAGAAAAATTATTCAGCTATCACTACATATATGCCTCCTGAGCTAAAAATGGCCTCCCTATGCCCAGTAAAGAAAGGCACAGGAGCTGACCCAAAACAACCAAGCTCATACCACCCAATCGCCAGCCTACCATTTCTGGCAAAGGTAATAGAAAAAAAATCATACAGACACAACTTCAGGACCACATAAACTCTCACTTTACACTTGGCCCCTAACAATATGGTTTCAGACCCCAACAGAGAGTTGAATCTATATTGATTGCATTAACCAACAACTTAATCAAAGGCATTGACAAACCTACTAAAGGATTCATCCTGATCTTCCTTGATATCAAGACCGCCTTCGACTCTATTCCCCACAACCTGATCATCCAATGTTTACAAAACCCTTGGGCTAAGAGGGACCACCCTGAAATGGTCCAAATTGACAGCTCCAAGTAAAATTGGGCACCCAAAGATTATCTCCATATGCACAACACCAAGGAGTCCCACAAAGGTCTGCCCTATCCTCTTTATTATTCAACATATTTTTCCAACCAATCTGTACAATCATGAAAGCACACAACATACTCTACCGCACATATGCAGACATAAGAACATAAGATATGCCATACTGGGTCAGACCAAGGTCCATCAAGCCCAGAATCCTCTTTCCAACAGTGGCCAATCTAGGTCATAAGTACCTAGCAGATTCCCCAAAAGACACAGGTTCCTCAATGCTGGTATTGGGTCAAGCAGAAATATCCCATGTCCCTTTTAATAATGGTTTATGGACCTTTCCTCCAGAAACTTGTCCAAACCTTTTTTAAACCCAGCTACACTAACAGCTCTTACTACATCCCCTGGTAACAAATTCCAGAGTTTGATTACACGTTGAGTGAAAAAATATTTTCTCTTATTTGTCTTAAATAGGTTACCCTGTAGCTTCATTCCATGTCCCCTAGTCTTTTTATATTCTGATGGCATAAACAATCGACGTACGTTTACCCGTTCCACTCCATTCATTCATTTATAGCCCTCTATCATCTCTCCCCTCAGCCGTCTGTTTTCCAGGTTGAAGAGCTGTAACCTTTTTAGCCTCTCTTCATAGGAGCATCCTTCTATCCCCTTTACCATTTTGGTGGCTCTTCTCTGTACCTTTTCTAATAACGCTATATGTTTTTTAAGATACGGCGGCCAGAATTGCACACAATATTCAAGGTGCGGTCGCACCATGGAACGATACAGAGGCATTATAATATCCTTTGTTTTATTCTCAATTCCTTTCTTTATGATAACTACACAATGTAATGCTGTATGCTCCAATTACCATTACCAACCCCACCATATCTTACATAAAGAAATGCTTCCTCTCCATCACTCATTGGCTTGCAGAACATAATATGGCTATAAATCACAAAAAGACTGATGTCCTATACATCACCAAGGACACCAACTTCACCCCACCTGCCCACATAACTATTGCTGGAACTCAGCTCCAGGTTAAATCAGAGGTGCACTACTCCTAGCAGTATATAAACCTTAGATCAATGCCTCACCCTATCCCTTCACATAAGCAACATCACAAAAAGCATATGCTACAAGCTCAAAACTATACAGCACGTTATACCACTTCTAGATCCTCACAACCTCTGCACAGTTCTTCAGGTGCTCACGTTTCCCTACTTAAATTACTGTAACCTCATACTACAAGGCCTGTCTAAATCTGTAATCCACCCACTGCAACTACTGTAGCCTTGAATACAGCAGCACACATCCTCTGCCATGCCAAACGAGCGAAATACATAACCCCACTTCACAGGCACCTTTACTGGCTACCCATTCCTTAATGGATCAAATACCCACAATCTTCAAAGTCACTTGTGGCTTATCCTCCACCCACCTCCGGTCTCTGATGCAGAGACCACCCAGGCAACAGAGACCGAAGAACGAGTTCCCTCAACACACTTTACATACCAACAATAAACACCAAGACCAACTGCACAGTTTTGAAAAGGGCTTTCTCCCTCTTCGCACCGACCCTATGGAATGCAATTCCAGACACTCTCCGTGCTAAAAATAATCTGACTGACTTCAGAAAGAATCTAAAGACACATCTCTTCCAGGAGCGTTTTACTGATGACAAACACAGCCACTCAGCGCACAGTGCACCTCCCGCAGAACCACTCAACCCTTGCACCCCCTAGCATTCCCCCTCCCTCCCTAGCCCCCCACCTTCCACTGTTTTATAAAATGTTACTTTGGAATTGTGTTTACTGTTCTCTTTAATGTTCACTGTTAATTTATGCTGTAATGTTCCTTGTTCCATGTAAAGCCGCTCCAGGCACTGTTGCTATCATGTAAAGCACTTAGACTCTCAGATTAGCAGTATATAAACATAGCTAAATAAACGAATAGATCCCAGGGATGGAAGAAAGATGGCCATAAAGAAGAGCACGTAGGGCCTACAAGGGTTCATAGTGCCTCACGTGCATATCTTCCTGGACAAGAAAGGAAAGTTAGTGGCATTGGAACCATTGTCCCTGTTTTTGCTTATCTTGTTCCATAAATCGATTTTAATTGCTGATCCTGCATTTCCAATGTAATGAAAAGCATGAGCACGACAGCAGCCAGATTAACTTTCATGCCTAATGAGGAAAGAGACTTGGAAGGAGGAGGTTTCATGAAATAGTAAAATCTTTTCCGGGACATAATACAATTTTGAATGGAAATGGGAGCGTGATGATTTTAATTGACAACTAAATTAACAAAAATAATTGCTGATGGTGCTGTTTTAAGTGTATTTCATTTTTCGTACACTCTGTTTCACAGCCATGCACCAGACCTAAACAATATTCTTCATTCTAAAATTAAGTGAAAAAGTGGGAGTGATTTACAGAACAAAACAGGTTAAATAGACACTGGGACTGAGGAATCATTGTTTGCAGAGGAAATTAGTACTGAACTGAGGTTCTGTTTGTAAGTAGATTGCACTTAGGTACCTGAGCAATGAGTGAGGACTGCTACAGATACGAAAGATTTTTTCCTAGGTTCTTATGTTGTAGAGTTGTTTATATTTTCTTACGTTGTAGGGTAGTTTAGCTTTTGTCTACAAGATTTTAATTTTTACTTGTATACTACTTTGCTGTTTTAATCAAAAGACGACAGAGCTGGTAGTACTTACTAGGCAAATTAGGCAGTCGCCTAGAGCACCAGCAGTTCAAGGACGGCCCATTGCCACTGGTGCTGCTCGTCTCCAGGCCTTGCAGTAGTGGAAGTGACATGAAAAGACAATGCAGCAATTGCGCAAAGCCTCTGATGCTCCGTTGCTGTGAGCGCTCATTTTGACTAGCTGCTTCCGCCCCCTTCAATGCAGATTTCCTGTTTGCATGGGGGTAGAAAAAACAGCAGACAGCAAATTGTCAGGCTAGAAGACCCAGTATTAAATTTATTTCTGGATGAAATTAGAAAAACTTTGTGGCATAGCCAGGTTTTTACTTCTTTTTTAAACCTTAGAATGCGGATTTTCTAAGGTTAAGTGAAAGAGCATTCCATAATGTTGGGGCAACCCAGCTGACGGCAGTGTTCTGGGAGTGATCTAGATGCACCTTCTAAAGGAGGGGACCACCAAAATGTTGCCCTGAGAGAATCTCGGAGAGCAGAGGGGATTAGACAAGAGGACAGCTAGTGAGGTAGGTCTGTATAAAGCGCCCCATGGGGAAGCATTAAATGCTTGAATTGGATAAGGCAGCTTACTGGTAACCAGTGTTGTTCGAAGAGTAAGGAAGATATGTTCTCTGCTCCTCTAGCATGCTATATCATTTTAACAGCTACATTTTGAACAAGTTGAAGGTGTTTTGTCTCATGAGATGGGGCCCCTACTAACAAGGGATTGCAATAATCAGCCTTGTTGATGACTAGGGCATGGAGCAAGGTTTTCAGCGATCTAAAATCAGTAAGAGCTCTTAATGATGTAATTCTCTTAAATGCAAAAAGGCTCCTTAATTGTAGAGGAGATGAAGGATGCAAAGGATAATTTGTTATTCAGGGTGACACCTAGAGATTTTACTGAGTCATTAAATAGGAGTGATAACCATTGATTTGTATCAGTGGAGGCAACAAGGAAATTTTTGTGGAGAGCCTTAAAGCCTCAATCTTTTGTAAGTTAAACACCAGTGTATGCGGGGTTATCCCAGTTTGATATAGTGGGTAAGTGTAGTGTGAGTGGACAGAAGTCTCTTCGGAAAGGATGGCATTTACTCTGCCCATTGAGGTCTTTAGGGTTGTAACTGCCACTCTATGCAGATTACTTCTGATATATGCTTTATTTGGGATTTCATAAGCATGCACTTACATTTTCTCAAATTTTGTTTGTATTAAATAGCATGTTTAAATGTGGGGAGGTGTTTTTAGTGGCAATGTAAGTTGCTTTTGAGAATTGTTTTAATTTCTGCACATATTAAGTGGCATTTTAGAAAGGATGTCTAGGAAGAATCTGGAACGTCCCGAGCAGAGCATCCAAAAACTGGGGGAGTGGCAGCAGTGCCTTCTGAAATTGCCCTGTCTCTACCCGAAACATAAACGTCCTTGCACAGATAGCAAAACTGGGTACCTGCATGAATGAAGGCTATTTTACAAATGTGGACGCCACATAGGCTAGCACATCATGCCCTGACATTCATATACTCAGACGTGCAGTGGTGAACCAGTAATATGTTTGATGTATGTATATACCCAATTTTCTAAAATGGCTCTGGGGACATGTCTGTGGTTTGCATATTTATGTGCCCGTTTTCAGACATCCAACTCATGAATAGAGCTTCTGAAGTGACTCCCATTGGCCGCACAAGTTACAAAAGTACCCTCCTTGTGTAATAGAAATGGGAAGAAAGTAGCAAGAGAAATTAAAGGCTAATCCAGACATTCTTAAGCATAACTGACATGCTAAGATGCTTGTTTTTTTTTTTTTACAGGTCAAACAGAGATGTCAAGCAGACTCTGGAGATGGACTGGTCTGATAAACGTGAAGCCTATGAGATTGATGAGAAATGTGGGAGATACAATAACCAGAGCACTGACATCCAATTCTATCACAACTCATCAAGATTTGCTGACTTGTAAGGTTCCTTTTTAAAATCGAAAAAAAACCCCTTCTTTTTTGGAAAGTATAGGCAGGGCAATAATGAAAGATATTACTGTGAGTGATTAAAAGTGTGCACATATTTCAACAATGCACTCCCTATGATTTGCATATAGAGGAGGCATTCTAGGGGATGGGGAGAATGGAGAAGAGACTTAAATGTGTGCTTTTGATTATAGAATGCTACTTTCTGCAAAAGCAGGTGCAGACCTCTGCATGTACTTTTTCCTTAGTCATTAATCAGAACAAAACAATTGCCACAGTTTTTGCTTTGATTCTTGATGCAAACCCTGTAGGTAAATGTACTCATGGGGTCTGAAGCTACACACTTGATTGCTGATCATTTGCTGTACACAGAAGTATGGCCACAGCAAGGGCTGTGCAAGTACAAAAGGGAGCTGATGTCATCACTGACTTCCAGGAAGCCTGAAAAGAGCGAGTTCCTTATCGTCCCTCCAGTCTAGTCCCGGACCTCTGGGTTTAGCACCTCCTCCAGCAGCTTTGGAGACTGAGAAACATCATTCTTCTGATGACTCTGGTACATATCCTCCTGGGACCGCCTCCTCTGTCCAGTTATCTCAGTCTCCAAGTAGCTGGAGGCTGGTGAGCCTGGAGGTTCGAGGCTTACTGGTGAAATATTTAAGGAGAGTGGTTAGGAGGAGTTTAGGCTATCTATTTATTTATCTATTTGGGTTTTTTTCTAAGTTCAAATTTGAAAAAGGGAGATTTAAAAAAAAAAAAAAAGTTGTGAAGAGGCCTCCTCCCCCCTCATTTCTGTGTAGGCGGCAGTGGAAAACAAAGTCCAAAAAAAAAAAAAAAAGAATTTAGAGGGGCTGTGCGCCGGTTCCCGAACCCACTTTCTGTGTGAGGAATCGGTAGCGGGAGTGGAGGAGAGCACTGAACAGCTCAGTGACTGGACGTGCGGCAGGTCCGAAAATCGTCTCAGCGCTGTCTCCTCAGCCCGAGTTCTCTCCCATAGTGGAAGCCGCGTTTCCAGCTGAGTGTGGGGAGAATCGGACAGGACACCCGCAGGCAGTAGTGAGTGAGGTAAGCCTTTTAACAACGAGCATTGGACGGGCTGTTTGACGGCACGAGCGTGGTGTTGCATAATGTGTAGGCTGGAGCCGCGTGGTAGAAGCGCGGGAAAGGCAGTTGGAATATCGGGGCCTGTAAAAACCTCAATTTGGGTCGTGGCCCCTCGTTTTTAGTTAGTTATTTTTGTTTTGGTTAGCTTTTCATTTCGATGCAAGTTAATTTTAAAAGATTAGTTTAAAAAAAAGTGGTTGCTTTGCCTTTACTCTGCACTGTTTGGCACAATTTTCAGTCAGAACAGATTGCTTATGTGTATGATTAGCGGTGTGTATATATATACATTGTGATGAAGCTGAAGCCATTGAAGCTGTAGACTTAGAAAAAAAACACCGTTTATTCCTTTGCGTTTCTCTAGTCCAGTCCCGGAACCTTAGAGTATAGAATGTCCTCCCACAACCTTGGAGACTGAATGATGTCATTTTCTTCAGATGCCACCAGTACAAGTAGGCTAACTCCGCCCCTAAATACCAGTATTTCAGTCTCCAAGCAACCTGGGAAGTCTGAGCCTAGGGCTAGGTTCAGTTTAGACAAAAGTAGTAGAGCTAATTTAAATTTATTTTTGATTAGTTTTATTTCTCTTTGTTTTTTATTTACTAGAGGTGCTGCTGCTTATCAAGATTTCTGTTGAAGACTTTTTTGTTTTTTAGCTCCTCCCTCTTCCCCACCCCCTAAACGAGCAGGGGTTTGTTGGGTAGATTTTATCAAGGAAGTCTTTAAGAGGGTATTGTGTTCCTGCTCCCGAACCCATAAAGAAGGGTGAGGAGCAGGTTGAGGAGGATAAAAAGAAATTATTATTTCACAGTGCCCTTGGATATTTCAGGGCTACTTTGTGAATCGGGAGCTGGAGCTGAAGCCGCGAATCGGCTAAGCTTCAAAGAAAGGAATTTCTTCTATTTTTTCTTCTATTTTTATTCCTTCAAAGTCTGGCTGGTAAGGTAAACCTAAGCGCTTTCATTTATTTTATTTTCTTTTCTGTTGTTTGTTCTTAGCGCGGCTCGTGCTGTAACGGCACAGAGTTAAACATGCAGTAATAGAATCTCTTTGCTGTGCTCGCGAAGCGGTGTTCGCGCCAGAAGTCTGCTGCCTGGAATGTTTATCTTTGACATGCAGAAGCGCACGATGTGCACGAGCAGGAGTTGTGCTCGAGATAATTGAACAGCTGCAGATGTTGAATCTGCCTCTAATAGAGTTTATTTTTGAGAAGAGCTGTTTATCTTGGTAATGTTTTTCAAAGGGCATTTCCTCTTGACATTGAATTTTTTTCAGAGTTTGAATGGCTTCTGCGATGCAGCTTATTTTCGGTGTATGCCTTTCTAAGGAGTTTAGCTCTTTTTCAGTGTGTACATCGGATTAACTTTGCAAGCGTTTGTTATAAATTTTTAGAAATAGTTTTTAAAATGCCAGCAAAACCACGTTGTTTTGTTTGTGGGTCAAGACGTGGTGAGTTATTGGAGTCTGGGGTATGTAGGTTGTGCACTTTGGATCCGGACACTTTGAATAAATCTCAAGACACTTCTTCTGGTGTTCAGATTTCGATTGCACCAGAAAAAGGTGATTCTCTTCCTCCTGCTTTGAGTCCAGTGCGTATTGATCCTGGACCATCTACAGAAGTTGATTTCCTGAATAATCCTTCTATGTCCTCAGGAGATCTTTCTCATTCAATTCCTCCATATTTTTATTCTCTAATGACACAGGCTTTAGAGCTTCTGCAGCCTATGTTAGGAGTCTCTTCTAAAGCTTCTAAGGGTAGGAAGCGTTCAGGTTCTGTTTGTCTACCCGAGGAAGAAGTAAGGTTACCGAAAGTTGGTAAGCATGGTTTACCTGACAGTCTCCTGGAGGATGATTTGGATGGTCTAGATGATGTTGATCAAACTTCAGACATTGAATTGGAGGAAGGTGAATTACCAGAAGAAGAACAATTAAGTAGAATTGTTCGAATCTTTCGTAAAGAAGAATTGCCTGCGTTGATTTCTGAAACTCTTAAGTCTCTTAATATGCCTGTTGGTGATTCCTTATTGGAAGAGTCATTGGAAGATCCTCTTTTGCTGGCGGTGAGGAAATCTCAGCGTGTCTTTCCTGTGCATAGAGTTTTTAGATCTATGATTCAGGAAGAGTGGGATTCTCCTGAGGCTAATTTTCGGGGTTCTAGATCTTTGACTCGTCTTTATCCCCTTTCTGATCAAGATAAGGAGTTATTTCGCTCTCCTAAGGTGGATGCTGCAGTCTCTGCGGTAACCAAAAAGACTACTATTCTGGTGGAAGGGGCTGCGGCTTTGAAGGATGTTCAAGATCGAAAGTTGGACACATTGCTTAAGCAGGTGTTTGATATTAGCGCACTCTCTTTACATGCTTCGATAGCAGGGGCTTGGGTCGCGAGAGGCTGTTTACGGTGGTCTCAAAAATTGCAGATAGATCAAGCAAGTGAACAGTTAGATGAGGTGACTCGGTTGGAGTCGGGTGCTGCTTATTTATCTGATATACATTATGATTTTATCAGAGCCCTAGCTAAAAGCATGGCTTCTGTGGTAGCGGCACGTAGATACCTCTGGTTGCGCAACTGGTCAGCTGATGCTTCTTCTAAGGCACGTCTGAGTAAATTGCCTTTTAGGGGAAAACATTTGTTTGGTGAGGATTTAGAGAAGTTAGTTAAGGAACTCGGGGAGTCCAAAGGCGGTCGTCTGCCTGAAGATAGGCCTAGGCAGGTTCGAGGTGCTGGAGGTTCCCGGGGAAATTCTTGGGAATTTCGTAGGTTTCGAAATCCTCGTTTTGGTCAACCTATGAGAGGGAGGTTCTCAATGAGGGGACAAGGGTTTCGAAATTTTAGGGGAGCCGGAAGAGGTTTTGTTCAGTTTCAAAACCAAAACCCTAAGAAAACCCAATGAGATGAAACAGGCTCAGGCAGAGTTTATTCCTGTAGGAGGAAGGCTAAGGGATTTTTACCCTGCCTGGGTCGAAATTACGACGGATCAGTGGGTTTTAGAGATTATTCGAGAAGGTTACGCCCTGGAATTTCTTCGTCCCGTGTCAGATTCCTTTGTTCAGTCTCCTTGCCATTCTCCACGAAAAGTGCAGGCGGTTATGGCGACGTTACAGCGTTTGCTTCAGCTTCATGCGGTAATACCCGTTCCAAAGGAACAGTACGGCCTCGGTCGTTATTCAATCTATTTTGTAATTCCAAAGAAAGCGGGCACCTTTCGCCCAATTTTGGATCTAAAATGAGTAAATCGCTGCCTTCGTATTACGCATTTCAGGATGGAAACGCTGCGTTCTGTCATCGCGTCGGTAAGGGCAGGCAAATTTTTAACGTCATTGGATCTGACAGAAGCTTATCTTCATATTCCAATTCGAAAGGCTCATCAAAGATTTCTGAGATTCGCTCTGCCCATGGGACACTTTCAATTTCAAGCAATGCCTTTCGGGCTAGCAACGGCTCCGAGAACATTCACCAAGGTAATGGCGGTTGTAGCGGCTGCACTTCGCAAAGAAGGAGTGCGGGTGCATCCATACTTAGACGATTGGCTAATTCGAGCAAAGTCAAAACAAGAAAGCGTGCGGGCAACCGCACGAGTGGTGCAGGTGATGGAGAGTCTCGGCTGGGTAGTCAATTTTGCAAAGAGCAAATTAGAACCCACACAGTCCCTAGAATATTTGGGAGCGCATTTCGAAACAGCAAAAGCAGCTGTTTTCCTTCCAAGCAAGAGAGTTCAAAGAATGAGGGAATTAGTCAGTCGATTTCTTGCCAGGAAAGTGCCAACGGCGTGGCATTATCTACAAGTGCTAGGCATGATGGCTTCCACGATAGAGGTGGTTCCATGGGCGAGAGCTCATATGCATATGTTACAAAGGGCGCTTCTTCTGCGATGGTCTCATCAGAAAGATGCTTTGTCTCAACGTCTAATATGTCCACAAGAATTTCGTCAAGATCTTCTTTGGTGGTTAGTAAAGGAACATCTAGAGGCAGGGATGCCTTTGGAGACACCATCTTGGACACTTCTAATGTCAGATGCAAGCCTGACAGGTTGGGGTGCCCATTGTCAAGGCAATTATGTTCAAGGTCTATGGTCACAGGAGGAACAGACTTGGTCGATAAACCGTCTGGAGATGAGGGCAGTGACCTTTGCACTGCGGAAATTTTCGGAAATTCATAACTCTGTCGGCAGTAAGAGTGCTATCCGACAATGCGACAACTGTAGCCTACATAAATCGTCAAGGAGGAACCGGCAGTTTGACCTTACAAACGGAATCAAGTCAACTTTTGAAATGGGCAGAATGCAACCTGTCGTTTCTTTCCGCTCAGCATATCGTGGGTGTGGACAATGTGGAAGCAGATTTTCTAAGTCGTCGCAAGATAGATCCAGGAGAATGGCAGCTTCACCCAGAGGTATTTGCAAAATTAGTTCATCGATGGGGCTTGCCAATAATGGATCTGATGGCAACTTACAAATCGGCGCAGGTCTCAAGATTTTTCAGCAGAAGGAGAGAAAGGATGTCAGAGGGACTCGATGCCTTAACACAGAAGTGGCCAGAAAACGGTCTTCTTTATGTATTTCCCCCATGGGCGCTGATAGGTCGTGTATTGCAGCGAGTGGAGAATCATCGGGGTCTTGTCTTGTTAATAGCACCCGATTGGCCTCGAAGGCCTTGGGTTGCAGATCTAGTGCGTCTACTGGTGGACATTCCATGGAGGATTCCCCTACAGGTGAATCTTCTACAACAAGGTCCATTAAACATGCCCCAGGTAGCTCGATTCTCGCTTACGGCATGGCTCTTGAAAGGGCTAGGATGACTGCTAAGGGTTATTCACCGGCAGTTATATCTACTTTGTTAAAGTCGTGAAGACGTTCGACTTCTTTGGCTTATATTAGAGTTTGGCGAATTTTTGAGGCTTGGTGTGCGGACCAGAAATTAGATCCATTAAGAGCTACAGTATCGCAAATTCTTTCCTTCTTACAGGATGGTTTAGAAAAAGGTCTGGCGGCTAGTTCTTTAAGGGTTCAGTCAGCTGCTATCTCTTGTTATCGGGGTAAAATTAAAGGTCAGTCTTTGGGTTCGCACGCTGATGTTAGGAGGTTTTTAAGGGTTGTATTAATCATTCGGCCTCCCAGGCGTTATTTATTTCCTCAGTGGGATTTAAATTTAGTTTTAGAAGCTCTTGTGAAACCTCCGTTTGAGCCTTTGAAAGATTCGTCTTTAAAAGATTTAACTTTAAAGACGTTTTTTCTTGTAGCTATTTGTTCAGCTAGAAGAATTTCTGAGCTACAGGCTTTATCTTGTAAAGAGCCGTACTTGTTATTTTTTAAACACAAAGTTGTGTTACGTACAGTTCCTGCCTTTTTACCAAAGGTGATTTTGCCTTTTCATATCAACCAGGTAGTTTCTCTTCTGGTGTTTTCAAAGATATAGAAGGATAAAGCAGCTGGTAAATTGCATCTTTTAGATGTGCGTCGTGTTTTGAAAGGGTATCTTCGTAGAACAGCTCCTTTCAGAAGTTCGGATAGATTATTTGTGACTTTTGGAGGTCCGCATAAGGGAAAAGCGGCGGCAAAATCTTCTATTTCAAGATGGGTGAAAGAAGCGATTTCGTCTGCTTATATTCTAAAAGGAAAGGCGGTTCCAATGGGTCTCAGAGCTCATTCTACTAGGGCACATGCAGCATCCTGGGCGGAAGTTAGTTTAGTTCCTGTTGGTGATATTTGTAGAGCTGCCACCTGGTCATCTTTGCATACTTTTGCTAAACATTATCGTTTGGATATGCAAGAAGTGGGAGATGGGCGTTTTGGTTCAGCTATTCTTCAGGCTGGGCTTGCAGGTCCCTCCCATTAAGATTCACTGCTCTGTTACATCCTCTAAGGTTCCAGGACTGGACTAGAGAGACGCAAAGGAAGACTAAATTAGACTTACCTGCTAATTGTTGTTCCTTAAGGAACTCTAGTCCAGTCCCGGACCCCACCCAATTGATTTATAGATTGTTAAAGCCATGTTTGAAGGAATTTAAATACTTTTATAGGATATTTAAATTTAAGTTCAATTTTTATTCGATAAGGAAACTTTGTTTGCAGCAGTGCATATTTAGAATGCAAAAAAAAAAAAAGAGAAATTAAAGTTATAATCTTAATTATCAAGAATATTATATATTTTGAAGTTTAATATTTATATTATTTACTTATTTGTTGCTCTGCTGAGTCTGCTTTGTCAATAGATACTGGTATTTAGGGGCGGTTAGCTTACTTGTACTGGTGGCATCTGAAGAAAATGACATCATTCAGTCTCCAAGGTTGCGGGAGGACATTCTATACTCTAAGGTTCTGGGACTGGACTAGAGTTCCTTAAGGAACAACAATTAGCAGGTAAGTCTAATTTAGTCTTATAAAGCAACTGACTCACAGAGGGTGCAGTTACCTAAAAGTGCAGCTAGAGGGAGCAGGCACGAGGCTGCAGAAGCTAAGCTGACACACCCAGGTTTTGAGAATGCAGGAGCTAATCAGGTACACCTGAGTAGAGAGCCAGGAAGCTCAGTGGAGAAACGGCTTTATAAACAGTGCTCAGAAGGAAGAAAGCAGAGAGGATCTCGAATTCAGAGAGGAACTGAGAGAGGACTACGAGTTGAGAGAGGAGCTGAGAGAGGACCTCAAGCTCAGAGAGGACCACAAGTTTGGAGAGGAACACAAGTTCAGAGAGGAACTGAGAGGGGACCTGAGAGAGGAACCTCACCTACTGAAAGGCAGAGAAGCTTGGAGTACTTGCAAGGAAGAGCTAAGTTCCAGGGAGGACAAGCCCGTTCCAGAAAGCTCCAGGAGCCAGTCTTCAGGGAAGACAGTGATAGAAGGAGACTGCCAGGTAGAGCAAATACCAGCAGAGCACGTCTCAAAGATCCAAGGTACAGTTATATTTCCTTTCCAAGATGTGAGCCAGCTCCTAGAAAAGCTTATAACCCAGAGAGCCGTACTGATAGGAAACAAAGCTGGGAAAGGCTTGTGAAACCTTTACAGAGAGGCATAGTAAAAAGCCATAACAGTTATTTGCCAAACCAAGACCAGCAAGGCTGGGGAATATTGGAGAGATCTATTGAACTACAACCTGCCTTATCCAGGGAAAGCTCAGGACTAGCTGACAACACGGCTGAACAGGAACCTATGCAAATAGAGGTGATAGAACCAGAGCCATTGCAGTTAGAGCACCCGATGGACTGCTCACTCTGTGTTTCCAAGAGTCTAGAATCTCTCACAGAATTGTAACCGGCAGGACATGCTTTAACATATCTTTTTGCTTTTGCTAAGCTGAAAGAAGAAGTTTTGCATTTGTTTTCCTCTTGGTGTTGAAAACCTGTTTGAATGCAAAGAACTGTGAAGTGCCTGTAACAGTTACTGACTTTGTAAATATTTTGGCATAAACCCTGAAGTAAGGTACATTCTGTTTTGTCTTCCTGGAGAACCTTTGCGCAAACAAAGGGAATAAAAACCATTTAAGTTTAACCCTGCACAAGGCTCACAACTATTTCTTTATGAAGTGGGACTACAAAGACCATGATGCACCTGGTCTAGAAAGGTTTTTCCTTCTTCAACCAACAATAAGTGTCCGCCCTCTCCTTTCCGCATGCTGCCACTAGGAGGGGCTGTGACAATATATATTTATGTTTCGGTGAGTATACCTATATAGTCACCTATATCTATACTAAGGGTACCGGAGAGGCAATCAGAGAAGCGGGTGAGGAATGCCTTTTAGGCCGCAGTGTTAAGTGTGCAGTACTAAAAGGGCAGTGGAGTCAGACACAGGGGTCTGTAGGGGCTGCGTCCAAGAAGTGGCCTCTATGGAGCAGGCTTTAGAAATTGGAGAGAGTCAGAAAGAGACATCTCTGGTTATTCCAGAACCTGTTTCCCCTGCCGTACCGCTACTGGAGCCGGTGGCAGGGCCTTCCTGGGCTCCAGATCTCCTACCTGCTCAGCCGGCATTGCCGGGGGGCTGGCGGCGATATTTTCTCCAGATTTTGTGGCTCTTCTTCAGCAAGCCTTTAGTGGTAGTAAGAAGGGGCCAGAGACTGCTATGGCGGAGACGGAGCTAGGCGTTAAGCATCCGGGGACCCCTCTAGGCTCGGGGTTTAATGAGGCTCCTTTAAAAAAGCCTAGGAAGGGGAAGAATAAGCAAGAGCAGTCAGTGACTTCAGAAGGTCCTCTCTCGGAGGACAGGGATCCAGAGTTGGAGCTGGAAGATGAGTTGGAGGAAGGAGAGTTACCGGAACACGAAGACCAAGCTAGAGTGATCCGGGTGTTCCGTCGTGACGAATTACCAGCTCTCATAACGGAAACACTAAAAGCCCTTAATATGCCATCTGCGGGTCCTGCGGAGGATGCAACCTTAGAGGACCCCTTGTTGCAAATGGTTCGTAAGATGCAAAGAGCTTTCCCGGTGCACAGGGTGGTACGGGAAATTATTCAAGAAGAATGGGACATGCCCAAGGCAGCGCTTAAGGGTTCCAGGATAATGGCTCGCCTTTAACCGTAGGTAGATCAGGATCGGGAGTTGTTTAAGTCACTTAAGGTAGATGCAGCGGTCTCGGCGGTGACCAAGAAGACTACCATTCCGGTGGAAGGTAGTGCCGCTCTCAAGGATGCTCAGGACAGGAAACTAGATACCTTATTGAAGCAGGTATTTGACATCAGTGCTCTTGCCATTCAGGCGTCTATTTGTGGTGCATGGGTGACGAGAGCCTGTTTACGCTGGTCTCAGTGGATTCAGGGAGAACAGCTGGAGGAGAGAGACGGAGAAGCATCCAGGTTAGAATCTGGGACAGCCTACCTAGCTGATATTCATTATGACCTTATTAGGGACCTGTCTAAGAGCATGGCTTCAGTGACAGCAGCAAGGCAGTATCTCTGGCTGCGTAATTGGGCAGCAGATGGTTCCTCCAAGGCAAGGCTGGGTAAGCTACCGTTTAGAGGTAAGCTACTTTTTGGGGAGGATTTGGATAAGCTAGTAAAAGATTTAGGAGAGTCCAAGGGCGGAAGACTCCCAGAGGACAAACAGAAGCAAGTGTGTCCGAATCCGACAAATAAGGGTCAACAGAGAGAATTCCGCCGTTTCCACCCAGCCCGGTTCGGACAGTTTCAAAGGGGATGTTTCCCCTATCAGAATCAGGGGTTTCGAGGTTTTAGAGGGGCAAGCAGAGGGTTTGCTGCATCCTCTTCCTCAAACCTTAGAAAACTGCAATGAGGTCAGGAGGGCCCAAGTGGGGCTGGTAGCCATAGGAGGTCGGCTACAGGAGTTTTATCCTGCTTGGATCCAAATTACGTCTGATCAGTGGGTGTTGGAGGTCATTCAAAAAGGCTATGCTCTGGAGTTTCAATGCCCGGTGGTCGATGCTTACATTCCATCTCCATGCAAGGCGCCCCTCAAGGTCAGGCGGTACAAGAGATGTTAGACAGACTGATGAACCTCAACGCGGTAGTGCCGGTACTACCAGACCAGTGCGGATACGGTCGATACTCCATATACGTCGTGGTGCCAAAGAAAGAAGAATCTTTTCATCCAGTTTTGGATCTGAAAGGGGTAAATCGCTGTCTACGAGTGTCTCATTTTCGTATGGAAACTCTGAGGTCGGTTATTGTGGCATTAAGAGCAGGAGAATTCCTTACGTCTCTGGATTTGTCGGAAGCTTATCTTCACATTCCGATTCGACAAGAGCATCAGAGGTTCCTCAGATGTGCAGTTCCAATGGGGCATTTTCAATTCCGAGCGTTGCCCTTCGGATTGGCAACGGCACCAAGGATTTTCAGCAAGGTCATGGTAGTCGTGGCAGCTGCATTGCGAAAGGAGGGGATTCTAGTGCACCCCTATCTAGACAACTGGTTAATTCGAGCAAAGTCCAAGACAGAGAGCGAGTCGGCGATGACCAGAGTGGTAGAGTTTCTTCAGAGCCTAGGTTGCGTGGTCAATATGGCGAAGAGCAGATTGGGACCATCACAGAACCTAGAGTATCTCGGGACTCATTTTGATACAAAGATATGAAAAGCTTTTCTGCCACAGAAGAGGGCACAGGGTTTGAGAAAACTAATCCTCGCCTTTCTGAGCAGAAGGATGCCCACGGTCTGTCATTATCTTCAGTTGCTAGGCACAATGGCAGCGACACTCAAGTTGGTGCCGTGGGCATGGGCTCAAATGCAACCGTTGCAGAGAGCATTGCTCCGAAGGTGGTCACACCAGGACGATCCCTTATCTCGGAGACTGCCCTGTCCGCTGGAGACAAGGCAGGCGCTTCAGTGGTGGCTGAGACCAGGGGTTCTGGAGGAGGGAATGCCTCTGGAAGCTCCCACCTGGCTACCCCTTACGATGGACCCCAGTCTCTTGGGCTGGGGGGCGCATGTCGACGGAGGTTTCGCACAAGGACAGTGGACCGACAAGGAAAAGACTTGGTCCATCAACAGATTGGAGTTGAGGGCAGTCATTCTGGCACTGAGGGCCTTTCAAGGATACCTGAGGGGAAAGGCGGTACGCGTATTTTCTGACAATGCAACTGCAGTGGCCTATATCAATCGTCAAGGCGGCACCAACAGTGTGTCTCTGGAGTTCGAGGGCGAATGAACTGTTAGTGTGGGCCGAGGTACATCTGGTAGCTTTGTCGGCAGCACATGTGGCAGGAGTGGACAATGTGGCTGACGATTTTTTTGAGTTGAGTCAAAGTGGACCCAGCAGAATGGATTCTCCATCTGCAAGTGTTCGAAATGGTAGTACACCGCTGGGGAGAGCCAATGATGGATTTAATGGTGACATTCAAGTCGGCAAAAGCAGGCCGATTCTTCAGCAGACGGAAGGAAAGAATGTCGGAAGGTCTCGATGCTCTCATTAAGAAATGGCCAGAGCAACAGCTCCTATACTTGTTTCCCCCTTGGGTCTTAATAGGTCAGGTGCTACAAAGAATAGAAGTTCACAAAGGACACGTAATTTTGATAGCTCTGGATTGGCCGAGAAGGCCATGGTACGCAGATCTGATAAGACTCTTGGTGGAACGCAGTTGCCGTCTACCAAGTCGGAGGGATCTGTTGTTCCAGGGTCCCATTCTCATTCCTCAGGTGGATCGATTCTTGCTTACGGCTTGGCTCTTGAAAGGGCAAGGCTGAGAGCGAGAGGATACTCCGGGGCGGTCATTTCCACCATGTTGAAGACTAGGCGGAGGTCTGCTTCATTGGCGTATGTTCCTATCTGGCGAGTGTTTGAGGCATGGTGTACAGACAGAACAGTTGAAGCTTTGAGTGCTTCAGTAGCACACGTTTTGTCTTTCTTGCAAGACGGCTTGACAAGGGATTGGCGGCAGCTTCCTTGCGAGTGCAGTTGGCAGCTCTGGCATGTTATAGAGGAAAAATAAGAGGAGAGACGCCGGGTACGCATCCAGATATTAAATGTTTCTTGAAGGCGGTGTCTCTTTTGAGGCCACCACGTAGATCGGCGGTTCCTTCTTGGAATCTGGTGTTGGTGTTGGATGCGTTAGTACGCGAACCTTTTGAGCCTTTGTCGAGAACGTCGATTAAAGATCTTACTCTCAAGGTAGTATTTCTAGTGGCGATATGTTCAGCTTGTAGAATTTTGGAGCTGCAGGCTCTGTCTTGTCGAAAGCCCTTTTTGTCCTTTTATGATAAGAAAGTGTTGAGGCCAGTTCCGTCTTTCTTGCCCAAAGTAGTGTTGGCTTTTCATGTGAATCAGGTGGTTTCGCTGCTGGTTTTTGAAGATTCTAGTGGAAGGTCAAACTCGGGAACGTGCCAATTTCTAGACATTCGGCGAGCTTTAAAGAAGTATATTCGGAGGACAGTGAATTTCCGAAAGAAAGATACTGTAGACTATTTGTCCTGTTTGGAGGACCAAGAAAGGGGGAAGCAGCCAGTAAAGCCTCCATTGCTAGGTGGCTTAAAGAGGCTATCGCGTTAGCTTACATTTTGAAGGGCAAGGCGGTGCCTGAAGGCATTAGAGCTCATTCCACTAGAGCACAAGCAGCGTCCTGGGCTGAGTATAATCTAGTGCCGGCAGTTGAGATTTGTAAGGCAGCTACTTGGTCATCTTTCAATACGTTTGTGAAGCATTACCGTCTAGATGTTCAGGCAGAAAGGGATACTATGTTTGGCACAGCGGTGCTTTAGGCTGGCCTAGCAGGTCCCTCCCGTTGAGTTTTTCACTGCTGTTACATTCCCAGAGGTTCGGGACTAGACTGGGATAGGGATGATAAGGAAGGTGAAATTAGACTTACCTGCTAATTGTTGTTCCTTGAGGAAGTCCAGTCTAGTCCCACATCCCTCCCTCGTTTATTCTGTTAATATGGCCTGAAGCACGGAAATAGATCACGGGGTAAGACGAAGAGCCTACTGTGAGGATGCGGGTCATAAGGAGAAGGAGGGTTGGAGGAAATGGGGATTCAAGTGAGGTCATTAGCCTCCGGGGAGCGGCGGACCTCCTTAGCACAGGATGATGTAAGTACCTTCGTTTCTCAAAGGCATGAGAACAGGGACAATTCTTTCCCGTTGTTTAGTTAAAGTTTAGGTTAGTTGACAGTTTGTTATGATATGGCTACTGTCATGGGGTAGAGCAGTCAGAGCCTATGGAGATAGGAAACTCTGAGCAAAACAGAGCTAACACTGACAGCTCAGATCTGCACATGGCCCAAGGTTGCTATAGGCAACGTACACAAGCTGCTTCACGAGGTGTGAGGGAACGCCCAAACAGTAAGCTAGCTCATAGCTCATTAGGGAATGAGGGGCAGCTGGGAAGGGGTGGAGCCCAAGCAAACACCAGGACATACGCAGTTAAAAATCACTTACCGGAGGGTAGTGAGGAGAGACCACCAGGGAATTCAAGAACCGTTGCTAACAGGGAGAGACTACCAGGGAAGTACAGAGCTGTTGAACCCACGAGGAACTGCTTTGGAAAGCAGTGCACAGCTGAACAGTATCCCAGGGAACCTTGCTACGGAGGGAGCAGAGGAGGTAGTCCTGGAACCAGGCTGAGGAAAGCCAAGTTGCCCAGCATCAGGTACCGAGGGGGAGAGAGCTTCTATCCTGAAGATAGTTTTATGCCAAGAGGAAAGCTGAAAGAGAAACATAGTAAAAGGCTTCCATACGGGCAAAGCTCTGCTCGGCTGAGAAACTCTGAAGAGAGAGTGCTGGAAGGTAGGCTTATTGATCCTAATAGAAGAGGAATAGAGTATAACGAATTGCCCTGTACTTATCAAGAGTTGTGTGGCTCTCCTAAAAGAAACTACAGAGAATATGGTAATTACCCATTCCACTCTAGTCGGGAGGAGGAAGGGAACTCTCTGAACTGTAGGGAGGAACTCTGTAACAATAACGGAAGTTTCAGTCCAAAGGAAACTTACTCCGGTGTTGAAGAAATGCAGTGGGATTCCTATGAGGAACCTGCTTATGAAAATTGCATGGACTGTACGTTTACCATGTCTGATGCCATCACTTCTTTGTGCTGAAGTGCTGTAAAAGGTGTTTGCAAAGAAAACAGGAAGAAAGTTATTTGGTTTGAAAGAGACTGTTTTCTTTTCCTTTTTGTCCATTGCAAAGCTGAAGTTAAGCAGAGTTTTATTTATTTATTTATTATTTAGCAAGCATTTGTATACCGCTCCTTCCAGCGATCAGAAGCGGGTAAGATTACATGGAAAAAGCTGTCGAATCAAGACAGAATAATTTTGATTTGTACATAAAGATTCGAAAGGTTAGCACGTCACGCAGAACATTATCTACTTCTAAGCTAAGGGGATAATAATTTACATATGTACATTTATACATTACAGGTTTTCTGGGGTGCTGTGGGGGAGTTTCCCCTCATGCGAGTTTAGTACAGGTTGAAATGACTTTGAAATAGGTGGGTTTTGAGTTTCTTTCTAAAGTCGGCTAGATCAATGCTGGCTCGTAGGTCGGGTGGGAGTTGGTTCCATAGTGTCAGTGCTGTGTATGAGAAAGCCCTGTTACTAGTGATTTTTTTGACTGATCTGATATCTGTTGGAGTGTGGAGGGTGTTGGAATTGATGGTTCTCCTGTTTCTGTTGGATGGTTGCAATCTGATTAGGGTGTCGAGGAAGGATGGTGCTATGCTGTGGATGAGTATGAAGGTGGTCGTCAGTATTTTGTATTTTGTGCGGGCTGCTATGGGGAGCCAGTGTAGCTCAATTAGTACTGGTGTAATGTGTTCAGTAAGATTTTTCCTCATGATGATCCTGGCAGCTACATTTTGTGCCATTTGAAGGATGTTCAGGGTTTTCTTAGGAAGTCCTTGAAGAAGTGTTCCAATGTTTCTTTAATTTGGTACCAGACGAATGGTCTTTATGTTCCTTTGTTTCATTGTGCTGGAAATCCAACCCCGGGAAGGGGAATAAAAAGTCCTGTCTTTAAGCCTTACCACTTGACTGCAACTACATTCTTTTGCTAGTTTGTGGAACCACAAGTCCCAGGGGGCACTGCAACGCCTTTCTATAACACTCCACAGCTACTGAAGAACATGCCCCGATGAATTATCCATGCTTCTGGCCTCTGGGGACCTTCACGGGTGACACTACTTAATTGTTGCTCCGGTGAGTCTGCTTTGTTAATAGATTGCTGGACAGAGGAGGCAGTCCCAGGAGTATATGTACCAGAGTCATCAGAAGAATGACGTTTCTCAGTCTCCAAAGCTGCTGGAGGAGGTGCTAAACCCAGAGGTTCAGGACTAGACTGGAGTTCCTCAAGGAACAACAATTAGCAGGTAAGTCTAATTTCACCTTCTTTGCATGGCTGGGTGTGGTGCCAGCTTTGTGAGTCTCACCAGGCTCATTTCTAACTATGTCTCTGCACAGAATGGAAACTGAATTAGCACAAACAGAACTTCTGAGCGTTAATGTTGTCGTCAAACTTTACTGTTTGTTTATGTTTAATTATTTGATAAAAACCGCCTTTCTAATTCCAATCAATTGGGTGTACAGTAATAAAAATTCCATAAAAAATTGGCCGAGGCCGGTAAAAAGAAAAGGAAATGTACAAAATTATAAAAGGACAGAAAAGAAAAAGATAATAGGGACGGGACATGACACACCTAGAAAAACATCATCTAAAAGTCCCATTGTATTCTAACAACACATTGTACAGGATCTAAGGAGCCTTTTACTAAAGGTTTTAACACATGTTAAGTGCCTACAGTGCTTTTATTTCTATGGGAACAATGGTGCTTAACACGTGTTAACCTTTAGTAAAAGGGCCTCAAAGTTATGATGTGTTAGTACTAAATTAAATTTCCGTATCGTCCCTCCAGTCCAGTCCCGAACCTCTGGGTAGTCCAACTCCTTCCAGCAGCTTGGAGACTGAGTACATCACATTCTTTAGAATGGTAGTAGTAGTAATATCCCTGGCTCCTCCCATAAGCTCCCAGTACACTCAGTCTCCAAGCAGCTGGAGGGTGTGTGAGTCCAGGTCGGGACTCACTGAAGTAACAAATAAGGATTTTTTCCTTTTTGTTTAATGGAATTTCTTTTAGTTTGCTTTAGTTTAGTTAATTTTATTTTGATTTATTTATTCAGTGTACCTGGGGTATTGTCTGGGGACCGCTAGGGTTTTTATTCAATGCCTGCTTGCCCGCGCTGTTTGCTTTGTGGTACCAGGAGAGGACACCTGTCAGAAGCAGGAGTGTGTCACTCATGTACAGCAGCGGCCTCTGATATGGAGCAATCGCTTCTGGAAAAAGCCAGGGAACCTATTCCTTCAACATCTCAGGTTCCGCCGGGCCCTACAGAGTCTCTACTTCTCACGGAAACACCACTTCCTTCTGGTGAGTCTGGTTCCGCTGGAGTAGACCCTTCAGCATCTCTCAACTTGGAAACGATGACTTTGGGAGGTGTTTCACCAGAATTTCTGCGTCTTTTGCGCCATGCTTTCTGTTTGGGCCAGCAAGGGGGTGGTGCAAGTTCCACTACTACTGCTACCATGGTAGTTTCCTCCGGCTTCCAAAAGGAAAAGCTTCCGGGTCCACCACTCTCTAAGAAGGCCAGATTGGATGAGGATCATCCAAATTACTCTGATGATGATATAGATTTTGAACCAGATATGGAAAATGAGGATCTGGAGGAAGGTGAAAGTTTAGAGCCTGAGGATCGGTCACGTGTTGTGCGGGTTTTTCGGCAGGAGGAACTGCCCACTTTAATTGCAGAATCTCTCCAAGCCCTTAATTTACCAACTAATTCTGTGATGGAGGACGCTTTAGAGGGTCCTCTCATCCAAGCGGTGCAGACTTCTCAAGCAGTCTTTCACCGTGTGGTGAAGCAGATGATTGAGGACGAGTGGGATTTGCCGGAAGCAGGCCTAAGAGGGGCTAGGGCATTCTCTCGTCTTTACCCTCTTTCAGATCAGGAGAGGGAGATGTTTCGTTCTCCTCGTGTGGATGCAGCTGTTTCAGCTGTTACAAAGAAGACTGCCATTCCAGTAGAGGGCAGTGCATCCCTAAAGGATGTTCAAGACAGAAAGTTGGATACGCTTTTGAAACAAGCGTTTGACGTTAGTGCTTTGTCATTGCAAGCTTCTATTTGTGGGGCCTGGGTTGCAAGAGCCTGCCTTCGTTGGTCCCAATGGCTTCAACAGCCAGAGGGAGCGTCTATGAAGCATATGGCTGATGGTGGTAGATTGGAATCAGGAGCCGCTTATCAGGCGGATGCCCATTATGACCTCATTTGCAGTTTGGCGCGCTGTTTGGCTTCAATGGTGGCTGCTCGTCGCTATCTATGGCTGCAAAATTGGGCAGCAGATTCTTCATCTAAGTCCCGGCTTAGTAAGCTTCCTTTTAAGGGGAAGCTTCTTTTCAGGGAGGACTTGGACAAATTAGTTAAGGAATTGGGTGAGTCCAAGGGTGGATGACTTCCGGAAGATAAATCTAGCAGGTGCGTACCCCGGTACCGTCTCATGAGCAGGTATGGGATTTTTGTCGCTTTAGAACCTTTCGCCAGTCAGGATTTCAAAGGGGAAGATTTTCTTCCTGAGGTCAAGCATTCAGAGGTTTACGGGGTGCAGGTAGAGGTTTCTCTGCTTCCTCAACTTCTGGTTTTAAGAAGACACAATGAAGTATGGAAGGTCCATGTGGAGGTGCAGCCCATGGGAGGTCGTCTACAGGATTTTTACTCTGCTTGGACCCAAATAACCTCCAATCAATGGGTTCTGGAAATTATTCGCGAGGGTTATTCTCTCGAGTTCGCAAACCCATAACCAACTTTTTTATCCAGTCTCCCTGTGGAGCGTTGGACAAGGCTCTGGCGGTAAAGGACACTCTAACAAGGCTTCTACAGTTACGAGCGGTAATTCCGGTACCCAGAGGCCAATACAGCTGCAGTCGGTACTCGATTTATTTTGTAGTGCCCAAGGGACCACAAGGGAGTAAACCGTTGTCTATGGGTACCACATTTTCGCATGGAAACTTTGCGGTCCGTAATAGTTGCGGTGAGAAAGGGGGAGTTTTAAACGTCCCTAGATCTCACAGAAGCGTATTTATATATCCCTATTAGTGCTGTCCATCAGCAATTCCTGCAGTTCCAATGGGGCATTTTCAGTTTCAAACATTGCCGTTCGGTTTGGCCACGGCGCCCAGGACTTTCACCAAGGTTATGGTGGTAGTGGCTGCGGCTCTGAGAAAGGAAGGGGTGTTGGTTCACCCTTATCTGGACGACTAGCTCATCAGAGCAAAATACAGACAAGAAAGTGTACAAGTCACTGCTCAAGTGGTTCAATTTCTAGAAAGTCTTGGTTGGATAGTCAATCAGACCAAGAGCCAACTGCTTCCATCCAAGAATTTGGAATACTTAAGAATCCGCTTCGATACACAAGTAGGGACAGTGTTTCTGTCAGACTGCCGAGTACGCAGTTTACAACATTTAGTTCAGTCATTTTTAAAGACCAAGTCTCCCACTGCATGGAGGTACCTTCAGTTATTAGGCACAATGGCAGCAACACTGGAAGTGGTACCGTGGGCGAGAGCTCATATGCGCCCTTTACAGAGAGCACTTCTTTGATGACGGTCACATCAGACAGGTTCTCTAACCCAGCGGCTCCCGTGTCCGCAGGAGGTAAAGACAGCTCTTTATTGGTGGCTCCAGCGAAAGAATCTAACTGCAGGCATGTCTCTCGAACAGCCAAATTGGATTCCAGTCTTAACCGATGCCAGTCTGTTGGGCTGGGGAGCGCACTGCAGGGGGCTCTATGTTCAAGGGACTTGGAGCAGGCAGGAGTCCAGTTGGTCGATCAACAGATTGGAGTTGAAAGCAGTGTTCTTGGCGCTCAAGGCTTTCAAAAAGATTCTCTTGACCCAGTCGGTGAGAGTCTTATCAGACAACCCAATGGCAGTAGCGTATCTCAATCGTCAGGACGTCACAGGCAGCATACCGCTCGAAGACCTAGCAGAGAAGTTATTTCTCTGGGTAGAATTGCGTCTCCAAGTGTTATCGGCAGCTCACATTGCGGGAATAGACAACGTAGCAGTGGACTATCTCAGTCGAGTTCATGTAGTTCCAGGAGAGTGGGTACTTCATCCAGAGGTATACTCTCGGATTGTCCGCAAATGGGGAATGCCACTAATGGATCTAATGGCAACCTTTGATTCCGCAAAGACCAGTTGTTTTTACAGCAGGAGGCGAGAAAGAATGTTGGAGGGCATTGATGCCCTGTTGCAGCACTGGCCGACAGAGGGAATTCTCTATGTGTTTCCACCGTGGGTCTTGATAGGCCGTGTAGTTCAGCGGATTGAGGAACATCACGGATATGTTATTCTAATAGCTACGGATTGGCCAAGATGTCCTTGGTTCGCGGATCTGATGCAAATTCTGGTCGATCAGCCATGGCGTCTGCCACAGCGCAGCGACCTGCTTTTGCAGGGTCCTCTACATATGCCTCAGGTGAGTCGATTCTCACTTATGGCTTGGCTCTTGAAAGGGCAAGGTTGAGACGGAAAGGTTATTCAGCGCAAGTCATTTCAACCATGTTAAATGCCCGGAAGAAATCTACTTCGCTCACTTACATACACGTTTGGCGTGTGTTTGAAGCGTGGTGTTTAGGTCAAAAATTGCAGGCCAGAGCCTTAACCACAGTTCCTCATATCTTAGCCTTTTTACAGGATGGTTTTGATAAGGGGTTAGCGTCTAGCTCATTACGAGTGCAGCTCGCGGCTATTGTGTGTTTTCGCAGAAAGGTCAATAAGGAGCCTTTGGGTTCACATCCAGATGGACTGCGTTTTCTTCGGGTAGTAAATCATATGCAACCTCCTCGTCGAGTCTTAGTTCTGTCTTGGGATCTCAATTTGGTTCTAAGAGCGTTAACTAAGGAGCCATTTGAGCCCTTGTCTCGGGCTACATTAAAGGATTTAACTTTGAAGATAGTTTTTTTGGTGGCAATTTGTTCCGCACAAAGGATTTCTGAATTGCAAGCTTTGTCTTGCAAAGAGCCTGTTCTTACCATCTCAGGAGAAGGTGGTTTTCTGCCCTGTTCCTTATTTTCTGCCAAAGATGGTTTCGGCATTTCATGTCAATCAACCAGTTTCTTTGCCGGTTTTGGAGAGTTTCGATGGGTCATCCATTGGGCGTGATCTGCATCAGTTGGTCGTAAAAAGGACCCTCAAGTGTTATTTTAAAAATTCCAAAATTTTTCGTAAATCCGAGTGTTCGTTTGTCCTCTTTGGCGGTCCACATAAGGGCGAAGTGGCAGCTAAAGCCACCATTTCAAGGTGGATTCATGAAGCAATTGCTTCTGCATATATTTTACAGGGGTGTATAATTCCTTTAGGGCTTCGAGCGCATTCCACTAGAGCCCAAGCTACTTCTTGGGCCGAGTATAGTTTGATTTCCCCAGTGGAAATCTGTCGGGCGGCTACTTGGTCTTCATTACATACTTTCAGCAGACACTATCGCCTAGACATCCAGGCAGCGGGAGACGCCCGTTTTGGTTCAGCGGTTTTACATGCCAGATTAGTGAGTCCCTCCCATTAAGTAACTGCTCTGTTACATCCCAGAGGTTCCAGACTGGACTGGAGGGATGATAAGGAAAATGAAATTAGACTTACCTGCTAATTGGAACTCCAGTCCAGTCCCGTATCCCACCCAGGATGTTCAGTGATGCTATGGACCTGTCTTTCGTTTTGGTGTTGTTTGTTCCGCTCGGTATTTTTTCGCTATATCTTAGTTTATGTTAAGTGTTGCTTATTTATCAGACAGTTTATATTTTCTCTAATTTATGTTTATCTTATTATTGCTTTTTAAGAAGTTAAAGGAAGTATCTCCTTTAGAAGTGGGACATATATATTATCTAGTTAATTGTTTTTTTCCTTATTGGAAATATGTTTACTTATTTGTTGCTCCTCTAAGTTTGCTTTGTCAATAGGTTACTGGGAGCTTATGGGAGGAGCCAGGGATATTACTACTACTACTACCATTCTAAAGAATGTGATATACTCAGTCTCCAAGCTGCCAGAAGGAGTTGACTACCCAGAGGTTTGGGACTGGACTGAAGTTCCTCAAGGAACAACAATTAGCAGGTAAGTCTAATTTCATTTTGAAGGTCATAGTACATAACTAGCATTTTACATTTGCAGTTTGGAAATATTCAGTACTATTGTTTTATTCTTATTTAATTTTAATGCATATTTCTAGCTAATATTTTCATAATGATGAATGAAATGTGCATGCTGGTTTTCATTTGATTTATATATCACCATATGTGAGTTTTATGTTGCTTAACCCAGAAGCAGCTGGGTTGCCTGGAGTCCACATTGACTTAAAGGCACATATTGCATTTGCAATGGGGAAAAAGGTGCAATTTCTCTGGAGGCTCAGTAGGTGGCAAAACAGTATCACAAATTCCTATTTCTTTCTGAATAGTCAGAACATTTCTCAGCCATGTTCAATGACTGAACTGAAGAGAGGGATTTAGAGAATCTGCTAATACAGATGCAAGTTTCAAAAACATATGGAGCTAGATTTAGTAAAGTACCCTCAGGTTTTGTGGCTACCTCTGTGTTAACTGGTGGGAACATTGCCAGCCGGTAATGCAGAGCAAAGTTCACTACTGCGCATTAACTGCACAGTAGATAGCAGTTAGCTACAGCTGGTGAGGCGGCATTAACTGCCCTACCTTTCCTGTCCTAGCCTCTCCACCCCATCCCCATCCTCATCATCTTTAATTCATTTTGTAAACCACTTTGATACTTGTGGAATCAAAAATCCAGAATCCTAGAATAGGTGTAAATTTCCCGCGCCTAGATTGTTCAGAAACACATGTAAGTTATGCTATTTTATTTTATTTTTCCCAAGTGTTACATAACTTTGCAGTATCACAGCATCTACAATGAGCTGAAAGATAAAATTGGCTATTTTATTTAAATTTGGATTTTATTGAAATGTTTACATTTTGGTTGCATTCAGGAAGGGTATTAGAAGGCTTTGATATCACCAAGTCCCATTAGAGCTAATCTTAAAGAATCCATTCTGTGCTAACATTTTTGTTTGACTGTATCATAAAATATTTTTTGGGATTGTAAAGCACTGGATTTTGCATTTTGATTTTGATCTTTTAGTGCCTCTACCCCAGAAACCTGGGCCCAGTTCACCCATGACAACATTCAGAGGGCAGAACGAGAACGGTTAGCCTCCATTAATCTCCGTACCTTAATAGATAATATTCTCCAAGACACATCAGAGGATTTACGTTTGCAGTGTGCTGCTGTTGATAAAGCCTTTGCTAAACGCTGTGAGGAAGTGGAGGACGCAAAAAGAAAACTGGAAAGTCATCTGAGGAAAGTAAGTGTCCTTGAGTCAGTAAGTACCAACTCACAAAAGCTCAAAGTTTCCATCAGTACAGAATTAGGAAGTGAATTAACTGGGAGAAGGAGAGCTCACATTACTAGACACCTTATTTTAGCTAAAATCTGGTCCTTTAGGCTGGTAGAAAAGTTTGATTTGAAGCCTCAGGGTTAAATTTTGGCTGGAAACTGGTTTGACTCTTTACCTTGGATGATCAAGGCCCAGAACCTTGATCACATGACCCCACATTGGTGGCTCAGTGGCCCCAAACCCCGCACAGCACATCCTGGAATCAGGGGCGGCCCAAGGGGGGTGCGGGGCCATGTGCGGAGATTAATTGCGGGGCCTCATTTGCATAGGGGGCCTCATTTGCATAAATATTTGCATAATGTTAACATGCATTTTTAGTAAACATGCTTCTTAATGAGTGTCTGGATAAAGAAAGACTAATAGATTTCTATGTTACTATATTCCAGTGCCAACCGCCAGGCCCATTAGGAAGTACTATAAACACTGACCTTTTAGAACTCATACGAAATCCACCATATCATAACAGCTCTGCCAGGACTCACAAAGCACCAAACCCTACCTATCAAAAGGCAACACTGCAAATATTAAACCAATACATCTCAGAGAATACCAATGCATCTCCTACTGGGGAAAGAGAACAAGTGACATGGTCAAATAGAAACTACATGAACAGAATACCTCAGCTTGGTTAAAATGCAGAATATAGACCGTCACCAAAGAACAAGGGATCACAATTTAGAAATAGGAAGACAATAATTAAACTGGGAACCCTAAAAGCCAAACTTGGGATGTACAACAACACTGGAGAAATAAAACTATAAATTAATTTCCTCTTGTACTAAACAAAACACAAAAGATGTTAACAATGCACATTTCCCAGAGCTGATATATTCCAGTTAATAAATTCAAAATAAAAAAGTATTTTTCTACCTTTTGTTGCTTGTGCATTTTCTTTTCAGTTGCAATTGCTCCAGTCACTTTCTTCTGGTTTCTTTGTGTCTTCTGCGAGCTATCCATTTTCCTTTCTTCTCTTTTAGATTTTTTTCCAAATTTTTTCTCTATATCTGCTTTAACATACTGATCTTTCCCCTTTTGCTCTTTCCTCCATTTCTTTCCTTATTGCTTTATCATCCACTCAAATTTCACCCTTCCATTCTCAATCTACACTTACTCTTCCAATACCCGGCCCTTCGTAGACTTTTCTTCCCTCCCACACAAAATATCTTTTCCCCTCTCCATTCTCATTTCCCATCCCTTTCTAGTCCTCCCCCAAAATCAGCTCCTTTATAGTTCTAGACCCACCCAGCATCTGCCCCCTTCTAGTCCCAGTCTCCCAAGCTTCCACATCAGCCCATTTCCAGTCCTAGCCTCCCATATGCTGTTTTCCAGTTCCATTCCAGCCCCCCCATCAGCCCATTTCCACTCCAAGCTCCCCATCAGCCCATTTCCAGCCCTTTTCCAACTCCCATCAGCCCACTTCCAGTCCTATTCCAGCCCCCATCAGCCCATTTCCAGTGTCCTATTCCAGCCCATCACCCATTTGCAGTCTACGTTCCCCCCATCAGCCCATTTCTAGTCCTATCCTAGCTCCTCATCAGCTCATTTCCAGTCCTAGCCCCTATATGCTCTTTTCCAGTTCCATTCCAGTCCCTCATCAGCCCATTTCCTCCACGCTCCCCCATCAGCTAATTTCCAATCCTAGCCCCCTCGTCAGCCCACTTCGCCCTATTCCAGCCCCCATCAGTCCATTTCCATTCCTAATCCAGCTCTTCATCAGCCCATTTCCAGTCCAAGTTCCCCCCCCATCACAGCCCATTTCGTCCATTCACCCCCACCATCACAGCCCATTTGCAGTCCTATCCCCCCCACCATCACAGCCCATTTCCAGTCCTCCCCATCACAGCCCAATTGTAGTCCGTTCCCCCCATCACAGACCATTTCCAGTCTGTTCTCCCCCCCCCACCACAGCCCATTTCCAGTCTGTTTCCCCCCATCCCAGCCCAATTTGTCGGTTCCTCCATCACAGCCCATTTCCAGTCTGTTCCCCCCCACATCACAGCCCATTTCCAGTCTGTTTCCCCTATCCCAGCCCATTTTCTGTCCGTCCGTCCCCACCTTCACAGCCCCTTTCCAGTCCTATCCCCCCACCATCACAGACCATTTGCAGTCTTCCCCCCATCACAGCCCATTTCCAGTCCTATCCCCCCCCATCACAGACCATTTGCAGTCCTCCCCCATCACAGCCCATTTCCAGTCCATTCTCCCCTCCCCCCCATCACAGCCCATTTCCAGTCTGTTTCCCCCCCCCCAGTACAGCCCCTTTCCAGTACGTTGCGCTCCCCCATCACAGCCCTTTTCCAGTGTGTTTCCCCCATCCCAGCCCATTTTCAGTCTCCCCCCCATCACAGCATATTTCCAGTCTGTTCCCCCCCCCCCATCACAGCCCATCCAGTCCTAGCCGCCCCCCCGAAGAGCCCCGCGCCGTCTAAGGGGCTGCAGAGGGAGCCGGGGAAGCCCGCGCGAGGCCCCGGCTCCCTTTGCACAGCCCGCCAGCGTGAAGAACCTTTACCTTCCCGCTGGCGGCTGTTTCAATGAAGCCGCGAATGCCGGGAAAGGTTAAAGGCAATGCCTTTAACCTCTCGCGGCATTCGCGGCTTCATTGAAACAGCTGCCAGCGTGAAGGTAAAGGCTCTTCACGCTGGCGGGCTGTGCAGAGGGAGCCAGGGCTTCACGCGGGCTCCCTCTGCAGCAGTCCATTGAGCGAGACTGTGGTTCGCGCGGTGCCCCCTGAAGCGCGGGGCCCTGTGCGAACAACATTCTCGCTCAATGGACGGGCCGGCCCTGCCTGGAATGCATCAGAAAGGGATAATCTGCCAAATAAGGTAAAAAATGCCTTATATGGCATTGACTCCACCTCCATGATGCATCTTGGAATGCAGCACTCTGCTGCATCTTTATGTGCTATGTGTCGCAGGATCCACTATAGGGGTGTGGTCAGTTTGCCATATAAGGCATGTTTTTACCTTATATGGCAGATTGACCCCCCCACCATTTTTCAGTATGGTGACATATGGTCAGGAATGTGTGGGCATTGCTCCTGCCCCACCCAATGAGGAGGTACCCAGAGAGGAATCAGGAAGCTGGTACTGACGGAGGGGACATCAGAAAGGTATCGGGAGGGGGGAGATCAGGGGGATTGGACTAGGGGATTGCAAGGTGTTGTGGCCACTTAAGCTAACAAAGTTATCTTTGTCTGGGTAGTGGCATGGGAGGTAGGTGCCGCTGGGCCACCAGTGTCATCAAGGGTCTGGACCTTGATCATCTGAGGTGAAGTATCAAACTGCCTCATTTTGGCTGGATTAATTTTGATTGCATTGTGTGGCTTCACATCCTTCTAACACTCATCTAACATCCAGCAAAAATATTTTGAAAAAAGCCCTTTGGCTTGCACCTGCTGCTGACGCATAAATGCTTTTAGTATCAGTCTGTAGCCTAAATTTAGTTACCTAGTTTCACATGCAGGTCAGTATCCTAAAAGCGGCTGAGTGGCCAAAATAACTGACTATTTTTAATTGCTTATCATTAAGAAGATTTTCAGCTGAAAATTGTCCCCAGACTACCCTGTCAAAATTTGACTGACTAAATATTATATTTAGTATAGCCAGGTTCTCCATGGACAAGCAGGAATGAAGTCCTCACATATGGGTGATGTCACCAACGGAGCCCCGCACGGGAATGATCCCCAGCTTCTATTGGAAAGTTTTCAGAGGTTCCATCATGCCTGCATGTCTTCCCACCTGCTGCAGCACCATCTTCTCCAGTCTTTGTTTTCTTCCGCCAGAGCTCCACAGACGTGGATAACCACCGATAAACATTTAGTTTTTTCTCCTTTGGAAGGCTTTGTTTTGTGCTGTTTTCGCTTTCTGCCTGCCTTCAGTAATGGGTCCGTTGATCGCGGTTCTGTCTTTGGTTCCGATGCTTTTTCGGCAACTTTTATTTTCTCGTTATTTTTCTGTAAGCCCAATTGGACCTCTGGCCACCATCGAGCTATTTGATCTAACCATAGCCATTCTTCCAGACATGGTCCGGAAACTGGCCAGTGGGTTAAAGAAATGCGCCAAATATGCCAGGACCATCTCTGTCACCATCAAGCACAACTGGTGCCTTCAGTGTCTGGGTCCTGATCACCAGCCCTCTTTTTGCAATTTGTGCTTAAAGAACAGAGAGATGCCCAGAGTGGACCAAGTCACTGCCGAATGATCAAAGCTGCTGGAGACATCTTGCTGCAATGGCTTCACATCTTTCTAACACTCATCTAGCACATGGAATGAGTTCCATCAGCATGGAAGAAAGCCGTCATCGTGCCAGACCTAAAGAAAGGCGATAGCCGGGAATGTAAGAACTACCGCAGCATCAGCCTCCTTTCAATCGTTATTAGCAAAATCACCAAATTACCCCCCCAAAAATTTTTTTTTAAACAGAACACCTTCTTTTTGTCAGATATCACCGCAGGTAGAGTACAACTTTTTGAACAATACTCCCAAACGATTCAATCCTTTTTAATAACCATAAAATTATTTCAAAAAGACTTAGCTCAGTCCAATCATGATTTTCAAATCCTTGCACAACGTGCACGTTTCGGGAATGCTTCCCTGTATTAAGTGCGTTCTTCATACAATTCAGTAACCGTTTTTTTTATGACGGTTACTGAATTGTATGAAGAACGCACTTGACACAGGGAAGCATTCCCGAAACGTGCACGTCGTGCAAGGATTTGAAAATCATACAATCAAGGCTGCAGGAACATAATGAACAGATCAGCCGAGAAGAGCAAGCAGGATTTAGGCCATATCAGCTCTGCACCGATCAAATATTCACCATTCATCAACTGGTGGAGGAAAGGATCAGATGTGGAAAGTGAACCATTATTGTCCTCATTGACTTCAAATCTGCATTTGACTGTGTTCATTGGCCCACTCTGGAGGGCACTAGAGAATGAACTTGCGCCACTGAAGATCATCCATCTTCTCCAAGCATCATACAATGGCTCAACCAGTAGCGTGTAGATCCAAAATGAGCCATTCAAGGAATTTCCTATTCAAACTGGAGTCCACCAGGGAGATGTCGCCTCACCCCTGCTTTTCAATATCGTGATTGATGCAGTAATGAGGAAAACCTTCAAGGACAGATGCTGGATCCAGTAAGGTGTGAATGACTTTCTGACCGACTTGATGTTCACAGATGACAGTGCTATATTTGCTGACATGGATGCAGAGGCCACCGACATCCTTTTCCATATCGCCCACATTTCCCAATCTTATGGCCTAAGAATCAATGTGGACAAGACCAAAGTTAAGATCACGGATGGATCACAGGTCATTGTTCACCTCGATGGAATTAAAATTGAGCAGGTCCAAGAATTCAAATACATGGGATCGCTGATATAGGAGATGAAGGTGGCATTCACCACTGAAGTCCTCAGCAGGACTGGCCAGGCAACTGTAACATTCGTCTCACTCAAATAATGCCTCTGGAAGAAAGCCAGTATCCCCACCAAGACCAAAATTTATCTCTTAGATTGCTGATCCTGTCATTTCTCCTGTACGGATTGGAAACATGGACTCTGCTCAAACCTGACTTGAACAAACTCGAAGTCTTTCAAATGCAATGCCTGAGACAGATTTTGGGTGTCTCTGTGATTGCCATCGAAACGAGACAATTCGGACAAGGTGCGATCATCAATCCTCAGTCAAAGAACAAATCTAAAAATGCAGACTGCTCTGGTTTGGCAACGTTTGCAGGATGAACACTAGTCAGCCGCTATACAAACTCCTCTGGTGAGAGCGACCTGTCCACTGGAGGGTTCAGCGAGCAGCACCAAAGAAAACGTGGCTCAAACACATCGAGGAAGACCTAAGGAACTAACAACTGACCATCAATAAGGCCATAAATGTTGCCACTGATCGCCAAGGTTGGAAGCGTATTATGAGCAACACATGGAATCCAGCGGCACCTACAGCAGCATATTGGCTGAGAGGACGGCCTTCTCTCCAAATGCCAGCTAGGGATTAAAGAAGAAGATGACAAGGAGAGGTCTGAGGGGTCAAGAGAAGTAGAGAGAATCCCTCTGGCCAGAGGTCTGATTCAGCATTTTTGGCACTGGCATCAGTCTGGATGGCTCCCCTAGGATCTGCCAAAGGTGTATCGACATCAAGAGGTCCTGGGCTCAGTTAGAGCCAAGCACCCATAGTGCCCAGAAGCATCGGCCATCAGTCATTCTCTGTATGGAATTAAAGAACGACTCAACCTTGGCTCCATCAGTGTTGAAAGGGGCCCTTCTGAGCACCAATCCTCGAAACACATGCTCTGCCTTTGGAGGCATTGACATAGAGGTATTGAAGAGATCCGACACTGGTTCCCAGTGGGGCCATCTCTCTCTCTCGTGTATGAGATTCCGATGTCCCGATGAAGCCCCGAAAGCACTCGATGCATCATCGATCCCATCGATGCTCCCACACCCCTCAAAGCCAGAGAGAGCTTCAGGCAGAGTTTCATAGGTACTTCGACTTCCTCTCAAAGGAATTGGAGAACCTGTTGGAGGGCAGGTCTCGTTAACTTCCATCAGATCCCTCCCCTCCATATGAATCACAGAAGTCTCCTCCGGAGGACATGTCCTTCCAGGACCTTATGAGGGATATGGCCAAGGCCATCCCATTGTCACTGGAGACAGAGGATGAGCCCAGGACAGAGGAACTGAAGATCCTCCAGTACTCTTCGGCTCCTAAGGAAGCAGTGCTAGTGCTGGTGTACCAAATCCTACAAAGGCTGCAAATGACGATGTAGGAGAACCCCCTCACTCTGCCATCGGTTAGTAGAGGGCTGTACTTGATGTACTGGATTCAAAAGGCTCCAGGATTTGAGAAGCCTCAGCTTCTTTACCACTCCTTAGTAGTAGAGTCCGCCCTAAAAAGGATTAAGAACACTAAGACTCATTCCTTGATGCCCCCGGATAGGGTGGCTGGAGTTGGACTACTTCAGAACGAGGTGCTTACAGAGCTCCATGTTCGCAGTTAGAGTATACCCTTACCAGCTGTACATGAGCATGTTCCTGACGGACATTATGCGTTTTCTCGCTGACTTGTGCCCAATCCTCCCTCTGGAAAAACTGGAGCATTATCATACTCTGGTCGGCCATGGCAAAGACTGCTCAAAGTTCCTGGTCAGAGAGATGTACGATGCCTTTGAAATGGTCTCTAGAACAGCGACTGTGGGTATTGGAGCCCACCGACTCACCTGGCTTCAGTCTTCTGACCTGGAGCAGCCAGTGCAAAATAAGCTTGCGGATGTTCTGTGCCAGGAAGAGAACCTCTTCAGAGAGCAGGTGGAGGAGAAAGCTGGCATAATTTAACAGGTTTTTATATTGCTTTATCATTTTAGTCAAAGCTGTTTACATTGTAACTTAAACTTGGTAATGTCCATTAAACAGGGACATTGATAACTTGGATTCTTCTGAGTCAATGGAGGGTTAAATGGCTTGCTCAAGGCCACAAGGAGTGCTAGTGGGAATCAAACCCTGGTCTCTGGGTTCCCAAGCCAGTGCTCTAATCACTAGGCTATTACTCCACTCCGATCCCTATCGCAGGAGATATCAGGGGGAAGGCCAGAAGAAGCCTTACTACCCGCACAAGCGCAGGTACTTTCCTGGTCCTCAATCATCCCAGCAAAAGTCACAGACTCCTCCCACAGAGTTGGGAGAAACCCCAAAAGGCTCAGCCTGCCCTGCAACCCAAGACAGGGGCGGGGTTTTGACTGGTTTATTCAAAGCATAGCCAGTCTGCCAGTGACCACAGAGGGGAGCCCTCCAGTTGGGTGATGGATCACTCTCTTTGCCCATAGATGGTACCTCATAACTTTGAATGAGTGGGTGCTACAAGTAGTCCAAAGCATCTACATGTTGCACTTCACCGAACTGCTATCTCATTGGCCCCCAAGAGTGCATCCTCTCGACCCTCTGCATCTAAACCTCCTTCAGGAGGAAATTTCTGCCCACGCCTCTAGAGCAGATCGGACAGGGATTTTTACTCCAAGTACTTCTGGTCCCCAAGAAGATATGGGGGGGGGGGTGTGTCGCCAGAACACATATACCCACATACTGATCCATCCTGCCCAAAGGAAATATCTCAGATTCATCCTGGGAAGAAAGCACTTTCAGTACCTAGTGTTACCCTTCGAACTGGCCTCGGCATCCAGAGTCTTCACAAAGTGCCTCGCAGTGGTAGCAGTCTAACTCTAAACAGTAGGGATTTTTGTCTTCTCTTACCTGGATGACTGGCTCATAAAAAACACCACTTCAGACGGAGTCCAGCATTCATTACAGTTGACCATCCAGGTGCTAGAGCTGTTGGGTTTCATAGTCAGTTGCCCAAAGTCCAACCTTCAGCCTACCAATAACTGGAGTTCATAGGGGCTCTCCTTGACACATAGAAACATAGAAAAATGATGACAGAAAAAGATCATATGGCCTATTTAGTCTGTCCTTCCATATCAACAACTACAACAGTCCCCTTTTTTCCTTTAGAGATCCTCTGTGTTTGTCCCATGCTTTTTTGAATTCAGATACTGTCCTCATCTCTACCACCTCCACTGGGAGACTATTCCATGGATCCACCACTCTTTCCGTAAAGAAATATTTCTGCATATCACTCCTAAATCTATCCCCTTTCACCCTCATCCCATGTCCCCTCATAGCAGAACTTGCTTTCAATCAAAAGAGGCTCTCCCCCTGTGCATTTCTGCTCCAGAGGTATTTAAACATCTCAATCATATCACCTCTATCCCACCTTTCCTGTAAGGTGTACATATTAAGATGCTTAAGTCTGTCCTCATATGCTTTATAATGAAGACCGCTAACCATTTTAGTAGTCACCCTCTGTACTGAATCAATCCTGTTTATATCCTTTTGAAGGTGCGGTCTCCAGAATTGCATACAATACTCCAAATGAGGTCGCACCAAAGACTTATACAGAGGAACTATCACCTCCTTTTTTCTGCTAGCCATTCCTCTCCATATGCACCCAAGCATCCTTCTAGCTTTTGCTGTCGCCTTTTCTACCTCATTAGCTACTTTAAGATTATCAGACACAACCACTCCTAGGTCCCGGACTTCTTTAATGGACAAAAGTACTTCACCCCCTATACTATATTGCTCCCTTGGACTGCTGCAGCCCAAATGCATGACCTTGTATTTTTTATTTATTTATTTAACAAGATTTATATACCGTCTTTCTACAAGTCAAGACGGTTTACATATAACAATTGGCAGTGTGTTTCAACTGTTTACAAGGAACAGGTAACAGGTATACAATGAATATGTAAATAAAAACCCAGCTGCCAAATTCTAGACCAGCGATGGCGAACCTATGGCACGCGTGCCAGCTGTGGCACGCGAAGGCCTTGCAGCTGGCACGCGGGCCATAGGTCCGCAAAAAAAAAAAAAGCTGTCTCTGACTGCGGACGCGGCAAGGGCAGAATGCAGCGTCCCGCGGGGCCCCCTCCGCCCGCTAAGCCCCTCTGCAAGAGCTTTCAGATTCGCGAGGGAGAGCGTCTCCCTCGCGTCTCTGTTAAGCCCGCAGGGGCTAATGGGAAATTTCCCATCAGCCCCTTTAGACGCGAGGGACTGATGGGAAATTTCCCATTAGCCCCTGCGGGCTTAACAGAGACGCGAGGGAGACGCTCTCCCTCGCGAATCTGAAAGCCCTTGCAGAGGGGCTTAGCGGGCGGAGGGGGCCCCGCGGGACATTGCAATCTGCCGCGGCAGCAGCCAGAGCCTGCTTTTTTTTTTAAAAAATTTGCCGGGGGGGGGGGGTTAGGACTGCTAATGGGCAGGGGGGGGGGTTAGGACTGCTAATGGGCAGGAGGGGGGGGGGGTATGGCATGCTATGTGCAGGGGGGGTTAGGACTGCTAATGGGCAGGAGGGGGGGTTAGGACTGCTAATGGGCAGGAGGGGGGGGGGGGTTAGGACTGCTAATGGGCAGGAGGGGGTGGGTTTGGACTGCTAAGGGGCCGGTGGGGGGGGGGTTAGGACTGCTAATGGGCAAGGAGGAGGGGGGGTTAGGACTGCTAATGGGCAGGAGGGGGGGGGGTTAGGACTGCTAATGGGCAGGAGGGGGGGGGGGTTAGGACTGCTAATGGGCAGGAGGGGGGGGTTAGGACTGCTAATGGGCAGGAGGGGGGGTTAGGACTGCTAATGGGCAGGGGGGGGGGTTAGGACTGCTAATGGGCAGGGGGGGAGGTTAGGACTGATAATGGGCAGGAGGTGGGGGTGATACGACTGCTAATGGGAGGGAGGGGGGGGTTAGGACTGCTAATGGGCAGGAGGGGGGGGGTTAGGACTGCTAATGGGCAGGAGGAGGGGGGGTTAGGACTGCTAATGGGCAGGAGGGGGGTGTTAGGACTGCTAATGGGCAGGGGGGTTAGGACTGCTAATGGGCAGGAGGAGGGGGGCTTAGGACTGCTAATGGGCGGCGGGCGGGCGGGGGTAGGACTGCTAATGGGCTAATGGGCTGGGGGGGTAGGACTGCTAATGGGCTGTGGGCTGATGGGGGCTGTCTGGAAATGGGGTGATGGGGGTTTAGGGCTGGAAGTGAGTTGATGGGGGGGGCTAGGACTGGTATTGGGTTGGGGGGTTGCTAGGACTGGAAATGGGCTGATGCAGGGACTAGAAGGGAATGGATGCTGGGTGAGGCTGGAACTAGAAGGGAGCTGATGTTGGGGGAGGATTAGAATGGGATGGGGCTGGGAGAGTAAAATGGAGAGGGGAAAAATATTTTGTGTGGGAGGGATAAAAAATCTACAATTGGCCGGGTATTGGGAGAGTAAGTGGGGATTGAGGATGGAGGGGTAAAATTTGAGTGGATGAAATAGGAATGAGGAAAGAGCAAAAGGAGAAAGATTAGTATGTTAAAGCAGATGTAGAGAGAGAGAATGGAAAAAAAACTAGAAGAGAGAAGAAAGGACAAATGGACAGCAGATGATGGAGAGTTAGCAGAAAACATGAAGAAACCAGAAGAAAGTGGCTGGAGCAATTGCAACTGTGTAACTGAGCTGAGGTATTCTGTTTATGTAATTCCTTTTTGACATTGCCACTTGTTCTCTTTCCCCAGTACTTTCTGAAATGTATTGGTTTAATATTTGCAGTGTTGCCTTTTGATAGGTATGGTATGGTGCTTTGTGAGTCCTGGTAGTGCTGTTAGGATATGGCGGGTTTGCTATTGGTTCTAAATGGGCAGTGTTTGTAGTAGTTCCTAATGTGCCTGGCGGTTGGCACTGGATTATAGTAATGTAGAAATCTTTTAGTCTGTCTTTATCCATACACTCATTAAGAGACATGTTTACTAAAAGTTAGTGTATGTTAGCATTATGCAAATATTTATGCAAATTGACGTGCTGGCACTTTGAGGAAATTCTTTGGTTTTGTGCGGCAGTTTGGGCACTCGGGCTCAAAAAGGTTAGCCATCACTGTTCTAGACCATTCTTCAAGCTTAGCTAGATCCCTCCTCATGTTATCTACACCTTCCTGGGTGTCTACTCTATTGCAGATTTTGGTATCATCCGCAAAGAGTCAAAGCTTACCCGATAGTCCTTCCGCTATATCACTAACAAAGATGTTAAAAAGAATCAGACGAAGGACAGATCCCTGGGGCACACCACTGGTAACTTCCTTCTCCTCAGAGTGAGCTCCATTTACCTGTACTATTTGTCACCTCCTACTCAACCAATTTCTAACCCAAGCAGTAACTTTAGGGTCCATCCTAGGTGCTCAGTTTGTTTATAAGTCGCCTGTGAGGAACGGTGTCAAAGACTTTACCGAAATCTAAATACACCACATTTAGGGCTCTCCCTCGGTCCAACTCCCTGGTCACCCATTCAAAGAAATCAATCAGATTTGTCTGACAAGACCTGCCTCTGGTGAATCCATACTGCCTCGGATCCTGTAATCCACTGGACTCCAGAAACCTCACTATTTTCTCTTTCAGCAGTGCTCCCAATGATTTACTCACCACTGAAGTTAAACTAACCGGCCTGTAGTTTTCAACCAAATCCTTGCTTCTGCTTTTGTGTAAAGGCACCACATGAGCCTCTCTCCAGTCCTTTGGCGCCACTCCCGACTCCAACGAGGCATTGAAAAAGTCAGTCAGTGGAACTGCTAGAACGTCCCCAAGTTCCCTCAGTATGCTAGGGTGTATCCCATCCGGTCCCATCGCTTTGTCTACTTTAAGTTTAGCTAGTTTCTCATGAACACAGTCTTCTGAAAATTGTTCAAGATGCCCCTTGCTTCTGTTCCTGTTTGTGGGTATTTTCTGAGATCCTGTTCCTGGTTCTTCATCTGTGAACACAGAACAGAAATATTTGTTAAGCAATTTTGCTTTATCCTCATCAGCTTCTACATATTCCTCCCCTTCATCCTTGAATCTGACAATTCCACTTTTGCCCTTCCTCTTCTCAATAACATATCTGAAAAATGTCTTATCCCCCCATTTTATTGCATTGGCTGTTTCCTCCTCTTTTTGAATCTTTGCTTTCTTGACTACTTTGCTAGCTTCTCTACGTTTTTCCAAATATAGATGCATGTCTTCCTTTCTCTGTGATCTCTTGTATTTCATGAAGGCCTCCCTCTTTTTCTTCACCTTTTCATCTACTTCTTTCGAAAACCATAGCGGTCTCCTTTTCCTTGTACCTTTATTTACCATTTTAACAAAAAGGTTGGTTGCCCTTAAAATATCCCCTTTCAGTTTTGCCCACTGTTTTTCTATATCCCCCAGCTGTTCCCATCCCACTAACGACTCCCTGAGGTATTGGCCCATCTTGGCAAAGTTAGTTTTCCTAAGGTCTAAGACCCTCGCTTTTTAATGGATTCTAACAGCCCTAGTCCTAATACTGAACCACACTATCTGATGATCACTGGATGCAAAATGATCTCCCACTATAACATCAGAAGCACTTTCACCATTGTTAAACACCAAGTCCAGTATGGCCCCTTCACGTGTGGGGTTTGTTACCAATTGCCTGAATAGTTCTCCCTGTAGAGAATCCAGGATCTCCTTACTTCTAGATGATACTGCAGCAGGAATGTGCCAATCAACATCTGGTACATTGAAATCCCCTATCAGTAGCACTTCCCCATTCCTAGCAATGCTGCGTATGTCTTCAATTAACTCTCTGTCCACATCTTCCTCTGTATATCACGCCAATGCAAATAGATTTCTCTTTCCCTCTTTCTAGTTTAACCCACAGTGCCTCCTCTCTCCCTTTTGAGCTCTGTAATTCCAAAGTTTTAATATTATTTTTTACATATAGTGCCACTCCTCCTCTCCTTCTTCCTACCCTGTCCTTTCTGAATAAAGTATAGCCTGGTATAGTTACACCCCATTCATGGTTTTCTGTGAACCATGTTTCTGTAACTGCCACTAAATCCAAGTCAGCCACTCCCACCAAAGCTTCAACATCAGGGATCTTATTTACCATGCTACGGGCATTTATACACACTGCTTTCCATATGTTACCCCTTTTACCCATTTCCATAAAGGTATTTAATGTTTCACTTACCTGTTGGCTTTCTTCACCCATCCCCAATGAATCTAGTTTAAAGCCCTCTACAGTAGATTAGCCAGTCTACTACTGAAGACACGTTGACTTTTCTTGGACAGATGGATGCCATCTCTGCTCTGCAACCCTTGGAACAGCATCCCATGGTCCAGAAAACCAAAACACTCTCGATGACACCATCCATGCAGCCATGCATTCATCTCCAGGATGCGAGCCTCTCTGCCTTGGTCTTTACCCTCAACATGGAGGATTGAAGAGAACACAGCTTGTGCACCTATCTGCTTCACCTTCTGTCCCAGAGCCATGAAGTCACTTTTGATACGCTCAGAGGGATACCTGGCAGTATCATTTGTGCCAACATGGATTAGCAACATTGGGTAATAGTCAGTGGGCTTGATGAGTCTCGGCAAACTCTCCATAACATCTTGGATTTTGGCACCTGGCAGACAGCATACCTCTCTGGACATCAAGTCTGGTCGGCAGATGGTTTCCTCAATACCCCTCAGAAGATAGTCATCAACCACCACTACCTTTTGCTTCCTTGTGGTCATCCTTGGGGTACTTGAGCTCTGGTTCTTCCCTTTCCAGGGATGCTTTCACCTCCTCCACTTCCAGGGCTGCACAATGGTTCTTCAATTCATGGGCTGGAGAAGTTGGATTGGTGTTTCTGCAGGTCCTGGTGACTCGTGTCCAACCTTCGTCATTCTGTAGGCACCCATCTTCTCCTCTGCTGGAGAGCTTGGTTGTTGCAAGAAGCATCTCATCAATGTACTTCTCATTGTCTTGAATGCTCCTCAGCCTCGCCACCTCCTCTCTGAATTCCTCCACTTGTTTCCTGAGAGCTTCAGCATGCAGGCACCCTGCACATGGTCCTTCAACTGGCATTGGGACCTCTGTCTGGACAGAGGCTGAAGCTGTAACAGAGGCAACAGCTTTAGCGATACAATTTTTCCCAACCATTGTTCAGTTCGTGGAGCTTAGGTATCTGTTAAAGCAAAAGAGAGAGATCTACCAAAGTGCTAGTCGATTTCCCAGCTGTCCTTTCAGAGAAAAATCAGTTAAATCTCTTTAATTATATTCAAAATGTGCTGTTCCAAGTCCCTGTGTTTTGTTAATTAGGGAGGTGCCCTATAAAGCAAGACTGCTCACTAGGGGTGGGTGGGAGTTGGGGGAGGGGGTAGGGAGGGAACTAACACCTAATTAGGTGTCAGTAGCTCCAAAGAGCTGAGAAAGTTACTAAAGCAGAGTTTTAAATCTACCCCACTAAAGAAAATATTTCTCCTTTTAAACTAAAGCACCAAAAAGAATGTAACTTTGTTTTAAAAATGTACCAAAACCCTTTTAAGAGCTCCCAGTCAGAGAGCTAGCAATTTTAAAAGCCAAAAATTCTTACCTTTGCTTGAAATGTATAGCACGTGTTAGGAATAAAACAACTCAAGCATGGATCAGCTTCAGAGATTGATGGTTTTGGTCCGCAATACCCAACAAAGTCTGCAGATGATGACTTGCAGGATGCTGACCTTGCTTGGCCACATGGCCTCCATGGTGCACGTCACCCCATGGCTCATCTGTCGATGGGGCAAGTGCAATGGACACAGTACTCAGTGGAAGTAGGCCACAGGACAAGGGTGGCTGTCACCTTACCTCTTGTCCAATCCCTACACTGGTGATTGGATCTTTAGAACCTACTCAAGGGCCTCTCTTTTCAGAAGGCACCACCCCAGAAGACACTTACAACAGTTGCATCCAAGCTGGGTTGGGAAGCACTTCTGGATTGCCTCCACACTCAAGGTATCTGGTCCAAACAGGAGAGCCTGCATCAGATCTCTTTCTTGGAACTACGAGCAATAGCGAATGCCCTCAGGGCTTCCCGGAATTGCCTAGCCAAACAGATTGTACTGATTCAGACCAACAATCAGGTTGCGATGTATTACAAATCTGTGCCTCCCTGCTTGTTTATGTATCTCCTATGTTGGGAGGTGGTCTGGTTATGGAAATTTGCCATCACTCACTCTATGGATTTAAGGGCCATATATCTGCCTGGGCAGCAGAATATCCTGACAGACCAGCTGAGCCACATCCACTAGCCACACACTAGCGGTGGACCTCTAGACAGGGAGTCATGGCCTGGATTTTTCAGAAGTAGGGTAGGTACTCCCTCAATAGATCTGTTGCCACTCAGCACAACACCCAAGTGGATCTGTTCTGCTCCAGGGGAAAGGTCTGCTATACACTTATTCTCCCATTCCTCTCATAGCAAAAGACCCTGCTGAAGCTCCAGACAGACGGGGATTCATCCTCACTGCCGCCATATTGGCCCAGGCAGCCATGGTTTCCCCTTCTGCTTCAACTCTCCCAGTGAGAACCTCTGCAGTTGACCTCTGCCCCAGACTGTATATCACAGGAGGATGGGAGGAGATGTTGCCAACCCCAACGTCAGATCCTTGGACTTCACTGTGTGGATGTAGAGAGCTAAGTCTTTAGTCCTGTCGAAGCTTAATCTGCCCAAGGCAGTAACAGATGTTCTGTTGGCCTCTAGGAGGGCCTCGATGAGAAGGTCTTATGCTTTCAAATGGAAGAGATTTGCTTCCTGGTGCACAGCACAGGCACTGGATCCTTTTCCATGTTCCGTCAACAGACTTCTTGAGTACCTCCTACACCTCTCAGAGTTGGGTCTCAAGTCCAACTCTGTCAGGGTCCACGTCAGCACGATTGGGGCCTACCATCGTGATTTGGAGGGAAAATCCATATTGACTCAGCCTTTAGTGGTTCGCTTTATATGAGGCTTGCTCCTCTTGAAACCTCTCTTCAAGCCTCCAGCGGTGGCTTGGGACCTCAATGTGGTCCTAGTACAGCTCATGTTAACTCCCTTTGAGCCACCCATTTCTTATCCTTTGAAGTTCTTGACATGGAAGGTCTTGTTTTTGGTGGCGGTTACATCAGCATGCCAAATGAGTGAGCTCCAAGCTCTATTGGCTCATCCGCTGTACACCAGGTTCCATCATAATAGTGGTCCCGCACACTCATCCTCGATTCCCCCCAAAGGTGGTATCGGCTTTCCATCTTAATCAATCATTCATTCTGCCGACTTTCTTTCCAATGCCTCACGTCCATAGAGGGGAAGCTGCACATGCTGGACTGCAAGCAAGCCTTGGCTTTCTACCTAGAGCGGCGAAGGTCCACTGAAAGTCCATCCAGCCGTTTGTCTCTTTTGATCCCAGCAAGCTAAGGGCTGCCATTTCCAAATGCTGTCTTTCAATTGGGCTGGCAGACTACATTTCTTTCGCTTATGCCCAGGCTGCCTGAGCCTTGCTGATCATGTCACAGCTCGAGCCATGGCTGCATCGGTGGCCAGCTTGCACTCGGTCTCTATGGAAGATATCTGCAGGGCTGCATTTTGGTTTTCTGTCCACACATTCACATCTGACTACTGTCTGGATGGGGATTCCTGATGCAACAGCAACCTTGGCCAATCTGTATTCTGGCATCTATTTTGAGGATTAGAATCCAACTCCATCTCCCCAAGCCTCTACTGTCTGTCCAGGCTATCAAAAAAAAGCCAAAGAGCATGAATGATAAATGAATGCAAGTGTAAGTTCTCTTCATATCAAGAAACAAAGCATTCTCACCACCATCCTCTCTAAAAGTGAGAGATGCGGATCTCCCCTGTAAACCATCTATTCGCTACCTAGGGATTACTCTGGATCAGCATTTTGAATTTAAGGAACACATTCGGAACGTCACAAAGGCTGTCTACAATAAAATAAGAACGCTAAGACAACTCAGACCCATGCTACCTCACAACAACTTCCGGACCATTTTCCAGGCCCTCACACTACCTCATTTTGATTATGCTAATGTCATCTTATACGGTCTACCTAAAAACACCATTAATCCTCTACAACTGGCGATGAATGCGGCTGCTAGGGTGCTTTGTGGTCTATCAAGATCAGACCATATCACCCCGACTCTCATGGAACTACACTGGCTACCAATTCATTGCAGGATAACCTATAAAATACTCATCATCACTTTCAAGATCATCAACAATCTTGCCCCCACGTCTCTTAACGATCTCATCTCCCTCACCCCAAAAAACAGAGAGAGAAGGACAACAACGGACAACACCCTGATTATCCCCAAGGAGTCCATCAAATGTACCCAATCAACCAAGAAAAGGACCTTTGCCTTCTATGCACCTAAATGCTGGAATGACCTCACACCTGAAATAAGAGCGATTAAAGACCTCTCTCAATTTCGTAAGGCAATCAAGCACCACATCTTCCTGATCCATTTTGCACAAGCATCCAATCCTCGTCGGATCAACAGCCCTCTTAAACCGACTATCTCTCACTCTTCTCCCCAATTCCCTCACAAGTAATCTCTGCCCCAAGTTCTCTTATGTCCTACCATATTCCGACCATGGTCTGCCTGTGAATACTAAAGAACCCTATATGTTTATACATAGCTCAGTTTTTACACCTGTTTTTGTACATAGTTCCACTGTGTGTACATAGTTATAGTTTTATTACCCCCTGTTCCAAGTTTAATTTCCCTGTTATAATGTAAGCACACCAGTGTTTTCTGATTGTGCAGATCTGTTACTTGTAAACCGCACTGAAAACAAATAGCGCGGTATATAAAAATGTTAAATAAAATAAATAAAAATAAAGTTGAAAAAGCTGAATCAGATGAGTTCCTCATTGGGGACTACCAAGGCTGTACATAGTTGATTCTCCAGTTCTTAGTTCAATTTGCCCCTGTTGGGCTTCTTGGCCTCCTCAGTTTTCAGTAGCCTGTAGCTTAGGAGTCCCATTTGTGAGGACTTCATTCCTGCTTGTCCGCGGAGAAAATTCACCTGTAGCAGATGTTCTGTGGATAGCAGGAATAAGTCCTCACAACCCTCCCATCTCCCCGAGGAGTTCTATTCTGCTGCAGCTTTATCATACTGGGGAAGATGGCGCCATGGCAGGCAGGAAGACAAGCACACAGGCGGTGGAGCCTCCCAAAAGCTTCCAATAGAAGCCAGGGAGCGTTCCCATGCGCGGCTTTGTCGGTGATGTCACCCATACATGAGGACTTATTCCTGCTACAGGTGAGTAACTATCTTTCCTTTGCCTAAATTTAGTTGGTTAGCACTGTAAAATAGTGTTAATTGGTTAAGTAAAATAAAACCTCCAGCCCAAACTACCAATAAACCCAGTGAACACAATGTTTTGCCTTTAAAACGAAGCTTCACTCAATACCTCACTTAAAAATACGCAGTTCCATCACCAAGCAAATTCTACCAACACATACTTAAAAGTTATTTACCAATTTATAAGCAGCAGAAAGAGGCTTCAGTAATTCTCAATAGTATCCCTCTATACGACAATCACTTGCCTGAAGGGGAACTTATTGCTCCTTACCATCACAGGCCTGAAAACTCCCATTTATTACCACAGATATCTTCTAATAAGCTCTGTCACAGCAATTTGTATATATATAAAAATAACTCACAGGAAACTTTACAATATAGTATTTCACAGGCAACAAACCTTAACCATTATAATGCAATGCTTCACAGGCATCAAGCCTTAACCATTATAATATCTCCAATGCAGACAATAATGCCTTGCCAGGTAACTGCCATACAGCTCTACAATATTCCTAAAGAAAAAGATAGCTTAACTGGAGATATAAATAATAACAGCACACAAAGTGCTCCAAAACTTATCTCTAAACCGCCAGCTCTTCAGATGGAACAGTTGTTCCATCACCCAAGCAATTGTAGCTGTTCCATCTGAAGAGCTGGCGGGTTTGAGATACATGTTGGAGCACTGTATTGTGGTGGAGAAGCAGCCGCTGAGGGCAGAAAAAAAAAGGGAAAACTGCCTTTTTTTTCTTTTACCCATAAAACTGCAGGCACTGAAAGGGTTAACACCAATACTAAAGGTAAAGATTTCTCACAGAGAAGTGCAGACCTAAGCACACGCCCTGTTCCCATGGAGATAGAGGGAGGAGAAGGGAGTGGTTTGGGGGTGGAGTCAAAGGGGATAGGACAGCCCCAAACATTTAGGAACGGAAGCTGTACTCATACAGGAGAACTGAAAGAGAAGGAGAGAGAGAGGACACAGACACAGAGGACACGAGGGTTCCAGGAAGGAAGGACAAGAAACCCATGGAAACCCCTTGCACAAAAGCAATTGAGGACCAGGAGCAAAGAGCTGACAAGGCCAGTGGAAAGCTCAGGGGAGGAGTCCTCAGAGGAGGAAATATTCTCCAAGAGTTCATGGCTCAACTCTTCTCCTAGTAAGGAAGCTATAAGGAGGAAAAGCAGCACTAATAAGGTGAGCCCTTTACAACGTTTGAAAGGCTTATTAGACAAAGAGGGTTTTTCCTGTCCTTCCCCCACAAGCTCACACACTGTTAAGGGTACCTGGGAGAAGCTCCTAAGGGCTGTGCAAGCTAGTGAGGCTTCTCAGGAAGATACCCGGGGAAACAGTTACCAGGAAGAGTCTAGCGTGGAGGATATGGACTTGGGAGACACTGTGGATTTAGACAACATCTCAGACATGGAAATAAGCTGTGCAATCTGTGCTAAAGAAATATGAAGGAACCAAATAGGGTTTGAAAGCAGAAAGAAACCCAGCTGGTCTTGATTACTGAATGCATCTGTGTTACCTCGTGCTAAGTAAAAGAACTGAAGGAAGTTTGGTATCTGGAAGAAACCCAGAAGTTCTTTTACAAGGAGATTTTAAAGCCCATTACTTTTTAGCTGTGCTTTTAAAAGTAGCTGTCCTGTTTAAAGCTGCTTGGGAAGAAGCTGTGCTGAATGTTTGTGTTATAATTGGAAAATAATTCTATTGCTTGTGAAAGTATCTAGGTGGGCCAGGGAGTCTTGCTACACCTACTGTGAAGTAACAGAGGGTGGTATAGCGCCTCCTGGAGACCAGGAAACAGAATACTGCTGTATATAGAGTTTTACCAGAAAGCAAGTTTAAAAGCTGTATCAAGCCAAGGACTGTATAATAGGCTTGTGTGCTGTTATTTGGAGAAGTATCCTGAACTTTATTTTGGTCAACTTCAATCAATTCATGTCAAAGAATTGAACCGGCTAGGTAATCCTTGTTTCTAAAAATAAAGAAATATTTCCTGCGACCTTTGCACTTGGCTCCAATCCTTTCGGGGACACAACTACATGCTATCGGGCTAATTTCAACAAAGGACAATCGGCGCCTCCCCTGTAGCCCTAGGCAACCGCCTGGCCACACGGGGGCGCGCCGACAGTATGTGATAGGGGAACAAATTACACTTATCAGAAATGGTCTAACAGGACTCACGGAAAGGACATTAACTGGTAAGTAAAACGTCACCTTGTCCTGCTAGGCTAGGCCAATCAAGTAGGTTGTATTCCCCTACTAGCAGAGACAGAGACATAGAAAAATCCAGTCTTCTGATGACCTCTTCCTGTACTATATCTAAAGCAGTCTGAGACATACAACCTCAGTATTTCTGTCTCCAGCAGAGTATGGACACATTTATTTATTTATTTTATTTATTTAACCAGTTTTGCATACCACCTTATCCTTCAATCAAAGTGGTTGACAAGACAACAAAGGCTTACATACTGAGGGTATGGGAAAACAAAAACGATACATTACAATATAAATACAAAACTACATCATAGTGAAATTAAATATACATAATTGTTAATTTAAGTTATTTCACCAAATGATTCTATAAATAAATAAGTCTTTAAAGATTTGTGAAAGTCCTTAATGTCTTCCTGAGTTCTTAAGTCTTCAGGAAAAGAATTCCATAACTCTGGTGCCATAAAGGAAAACGCTCTTTTAGAAGTCATTTGTTTTGATTTGTTGAAGTTCAAAGGAGTATTAAGTTTATTGATATTTTGAGATCATCATGGTCTTATGCTCTTGTCTTTTGAAATTATAGATTGTAGAATATCCGCTGAGGATTGGTGAAAATTTTTGAAAATAGTCAATATGTTTTTATTTTGCTCTTGCAATAACTGGAAGAAAATGTAACTGTTTGAGGCCAGGAGTTCAAATTTTGTAGAGCCAGTTATAATATGCTCAGTGGTGTTCTGAACTAATTGGAGAGGATGGATAGAGTGTTTAGGAAGACCTTGATACAAGATGTTTCCAAAATCAAGTAGAGGTGTTATGACTGCCTGACATACCGTGAGAAAGTGATTTGTATTTATTTATTTATTTTATTTATTTATTTATTTTACAATTCTTATATACCGCACTATTTGCAATCAGCGCGGTTTACATGTAACAAAAAACATCCGACAAAATGCATATGTCTGGTCATTACATTGAACAGGGAATGGGATTTGGGATTTGGTTTTAGTCTTCTTATAATTTGGGATTTGGTTTTAGTTTTGGTTTTAGTCTTCTTATAATCTTTAAACGATGGTATGCTTTTGATGCAATTTTGTTTATATGAGATTTTAAATTTAAATATTTATCTAATGTTACATCTAAATATCTTCATCTTTAATTTTTATTTCTCTATTTAATAAATTAATTTCAATTGGTAGTTTTAAGGACTGGCATTTAGATATGAGCATTGCTTCTGTTCTGTCAGAATTTATTTTTAAGTTGTTATTAAGCCATTCATATCAACCAAACAGTTATTAATTTTTGTTGTATCAAAGGTATTTTGGTCAATTATAGTATAAACCATAATGTCATCAGCGTATAAATGATAATTAATTTCATGATGATTAATAATTTGACATCTCCAGGAACAAGCAGGAATAAGTCATCACATATGGGTACGTCGGTACTGACGGAGCCTGCGCGGGAAAGCTCCCCAGCTTTTCAGATGAAAAGCTTTTGGGGCCTCCCACTGCACATGCGCGCTGCCTTCCCGCCTTCCTAACCAGCTCTCCTCAGTTCTTCTTTTTCCGCGGAGCCAGCAGGTCGTGTTCCTGTCACCGCTGAAGAATTTGTTACTTTTGTTTGTTTCTTTAGACCGCGTACCTGCCTTCCCCATACCGAAACCGGTATCGCCGGTCTCTCTTTCTTTCTATATAAAAAAAAAAAAAGACTTTTTTATTTTCTTCAGCACAGCTTGGTACCTGTTGTTAGGCCTTAAGGCCTACACCAATTCTCCTCATGGAGAAGCCAGTCCCTGGTTTTAAAAAATGTACCAAATGCAGTGCTGTCATTTCTGTCACAGACACCCATGAATGGTGTCTCAAATGTTTGGGACCTGAACACTCCATACCGGACTGCCCATCCTGCACCCAGATGTCTAAACGTGGTTTGCAGAACCGGGCCAACAAGCTCCATGTGCTGTTTCCTTCAGAAGCATCACAGTCATCCAGGTCTTCCTCTCCGGATGGATCTCAGGTAACCAAAACTTCTGTGGGCAAATCCTCTAAAAGCAAATCTCTTTCTAAAGATCGAGAGGCTCTCAATTCTGAGTTCGAGGATTCTGCCCAGGCCAAAAAACCCCGGCGGGAGGTTCCGGCCTCCAAAGCAATCATGGGGTCACAGGTTGACATCGATGGCACGGCCTCGACCGATCACCTGTTGGACTGCTCTGGGGTACCGGCCCATACCGGTACCGACATCCAGGCAGTAGTGGCGTCTATGGGCAGTACTGTCCAGACCATGCAGCAAGCCGTTCTGGCATTCATTAAGGCTGCGACGCCCTCGGTACCGATTTTCATCGGTACCGACCCCGGTTCCGGTATCTACACCGGAACCGAGACCATCGACTTCCAAACGTCGATCGGTTCCGCATGCCGGATTCCGGCTTTCGCCCGGTACCGATCCCATGCCCGATACGCCCGATGTCGATACCGATCGGTATGCGTATCGTACATTGGCAGTACAGAGGGAAGACTCAGATTCTTCTGATGAATTCAATTCCTCTGATGACTCTGCTGAGCTTACTCTTCCTGAGGAGCCCTCTTCTCCAAAGAGGAGGATGTCTCCTCCAGAGGATTTATCCTTTCAGGATTTCATTGTTGATGTAGCTAAAGCACTTTCTATTGCTACATCTTCTAAAAAGAACCCAGGTCAAAAAAATTGGACATTTTAGGATACTCAAAAGCTCCTAAAGAGGCAGTCACTCTGCCTGTCCATGAAATCCTTCAAGAACACTTGATGGATTTGTGGGAGACTCCTTTAACACTGTCTCCCCATTCCCGCAGGTTGGACACCATGTATCGGGTCCCTCCTTCGCCTGGGTTCCAGAAAACTCAGCTGCCTCACCACTCCATTGTGGTGAAGTCTGCCATGAAGAAAATAAAGAGTCCTAAAAGACATTCTTCTACCCCTCCAGGACGAGAATGTAAGAACCTAGACTCTTTTGGAAGAAAGATGTTCCAGGCTAGTATGCTTATAGCCAGGATCAATTCTTATAGCCTTTATATGGGCATGTATCTTGGGCAACTTGCCCTAAAATACAGAATTTTGCCCCCTTTATCCCTGATGAGCAAAGGGCGGACTTCTTTCTATGGTGACACAACTTTCCGAGGTCTCCAAGTTCTCCAACAGGGCAGCCTTTGATTCCTTTGAAGTTGCAGGCAGAGCTTCGGGAATTGCTATTGCAACCCGACGTCTCGCTTGGCTCCAGGCTTCTGACCTAGAACCCTGGGTTGTAGATGGCCTCAGGAATCTGCCCTGTACCGGTGAGAACTTATTTGGGGAAGACTGGCAGATTAAAGCTGCTCAAATGGATGCAGAAAATGCCACTCTAGATAGACTTTCCAAGTCTACTTCTACCCCTGCCAAAAAGAAGCCTTTTAAAAGGCCTTACTATAAAAAGACCAGATTTCCCACAAATACTGGCCAGCAATCTGCTCAGCCTCGCTTTGCGGCTAAGCGTCAACAATCTAAGCAGGTAAAGTCAAAGCCTGCAGTGTCTGCTACACCCCAGCAGGCTCAACCCCCTCAGGGGTTTTGACTTCCCTCTAGAGAACTTGCCGTTTCTGGCTCTAGAACAACCAGAGCCCCTCACCATTCCTGGAAGGCTAGCTCATTTTGCTCCCAGATGGGAACAAATCACATCAGAGCAATGGACCCTCTCTATTATCCGAGAGGGCTACAAACTTCATTTCTCCAGCCTTCCTCCCCATACCATGGTGAGGCAATTCAGTTCTCCCCCATCTCTTCTGACCCTGTTGGGTCAGGAAGTCTCTTCTCTTCTTGCCCAAGGGGCAATAGAGGAGGTTCCTCCTCCACAACAGGGGTTAGGTTTCTACTCCCCTTACTTTCTCATAACAAAGAAGACAGGGGGCTTCAGACCTATCCTAGATCTGAGAGAATTGAACAGGTTTTTATTCAAGGAGAAATTCAAAATGCTCTCTCTGGGCCTTCTCCTTCCATACCTTCAGAGTCAGGATTGGCTTTGTTCTCTAGATCTCAAGGATGCGTACACTCATATACTCATCCATCCATCCCACAGAAAATATCTAAGATTTCTGTTCCAGGGAAAACATTTCCAGTACAGAGTACTACCCTTCGGTCTGGCCTCTGCTCCAAGAGTCTTCACAAAATGCATGGCAGTCGTAGCCGCATTTCTCAGAGGCATGGGAATCTTTGTCTTCCCATATCTGGACGACTGGCTCATCCGAGCTCCATCTCAATCAGAAGCCCAGATTTCTCTGGACCGCACAAGGCGTATTCTTCAATATCTGGGACTTGTGGTAAACATTCCCAAATCCCAACTCATCCCTACTCAGTCTCTGGAATTCATAGGGGCCCAACTGGACTCCACCACTGCAAGGGCCTACCTCCCTCTGGTCCGAGGCCAAAGACTAATAAGCTTGGCCTCCCAGGCTCAGTCCAGAAGTCACTTGTCAGCCAGAGAAATGCTGCAGCTTCTGGGCCACATGGCTTCCACGGTACACGTGGTGCCCTACGCTCGTCTTCATATGAGAGCAGCTCAATGGACCTTGGCCACCCAGTGGTCTCAAGCATCAGGACTGCTCTCAGACCAAATACTCACCTCAAAACGACTGTTTTGGTCTCTCCAGTGGTGGAAATCCTCCAAAAATCTGTTGTTGGGGATCCCCTTCCAACCTTCGTTGCCCCAAGCAACCCTCACAACAGATGCCTCCCAAACAGGGTGGGGAGCTCATCTCCAGCACCTCTCCACTCAGGGCACCTGGTCTCCTCAGGAGACCACCCTTCACATCAACCTTCTGGAACTGCGAGCAATCTTCCTTGCCCTCACAGTCTTCCATACCCTCCTTGCCAACCTGACTGTCCTAGTTCAGACAGACAATCAGGTGGCCATGTTCTATGTCAACAAACAAGGAGGGACGGGCTCTCTGTCGCTTTGCAACGAAGCTCTCAGATTATGGGCCTTCGCCAGAGAGCACCAAATTCATCTTCTGGCAGTATATCTTCCAGGAGTTCAAAACTCTCGGGCAGACAGACTCAGTCGAGTTCTGCTCCCACACGAATGGTCCCTACATATGGACCAGATACGCAGAATCTTTCAGGAATGGGGGACCCCCGGACATAGACCTCTTTGCAAGTCCGTGGAATGCCAAACTTCCCCGGTTCTGTTCCAGGACTCCGTGTCAGGGAGCTCAGGCCAACGATGCCTTTCTCCTACATTGGGGTCAGGAATTCCTGTACGCTTTTCCACCCATTCCTTTGATTCCCAAGACTCTGTTCAAACGTCAGAGGGATCACGGATCCATGATCCTCATTGCTCCACGCTGGCCACGCCAAGTGTGGTTCCCTCTCCTTCTACAACTCTCCCAGGGCTCCTCCCTGGACCTGGGAGCTGCACCAGACCTTCAGTCTCAGGAGCAGGGGACTTTGTGGCATCCAAACCCCAAGTCCCTACATCTCCGAGCTTGGTTACTGAAGGCTTAAGCCTTCAAGAGTTTAATCTTTCTCAACCAGTGAAAGATATCCTTTATGCCTCTAGGAAACCCTCCACCAGGCGTTCCTATGCTTTCAAATGGAAACGTTTTTCCATTTGGTGTGCTCAACAGGGTCTTGACCCTCTAGCACTTCCTTTGAATTCTCTACTGGACTATCTCCTGCATCTTTCCAATGCAGGCCTCAAGACGAATTCAGTACGAGTCCATTTAAGTGCTATTACAGCATCCTTAAAACCTATAAATGGACAATCTGTCTCCTCTCATCCTCTTATTGCAAGATTCATGAGAGGCCTATCCCTCACTAAGCCTCCCATCCGACCTCCTCCGGTAGCATGGGACTTGAATTTAGTTCTGGGTCAACTTATGAAGCCACCTTTTGAACCGTTGGTATCTACCTCCCTGAAATTTCTTTCCTGGAAGGTCCTTTTCCTTATTGCAGTCACTTCGGCTCGCCGCATCAGTGAACTGCAGGCTTTGGTGGCTAATCCACCTTATACCAGATTTCATCATGATAAGGTGGTCCTTAGGACGAATCCCCACTTTATGCCTAAAGTGGTCTCGCCTTTTCATCTTAATCAAGAGGTATATCTACCTGTCTTTTTTCCGGCTCCTCATGCATCCAGTGCAGAGAGGAACCTTCATACTCTTGACTGTAAAAGGGCTCTCGCCTTTTACCTCAATAGGACTCAGCCACATCGAAAGTCTTCTCAGCTTTTTCGTGGCTTTTGATCCTTCTCATTTGGGACTTCCAGTCACCAAACGCACACTTTCCAACTGGATTGCTCAGTGTATTTCCTTTGCTTACCAGAGTAAGAACATTTCTCTGGAAGGCCATGTCACAGCTCACAATGTGAGAGCCATGGCTACTTCTATGGCTCATCTTCACTCTGTGTCCATAGATCAGATCTGTCGAGCAGCCACTTGGGCCTCGGTTCATACCTTCACAGCCCATTACTGCTTGGACAAGGACTCCCGCCGGGATGCCTTGTTTGGTCAGGCTGTCCTCAAACACCTGTTCCATACTTAAACAACTCCTGCCCACCTTCCCAGAATGGATGCCTGAGATCCATACGAAGATGATTACCCTTGGAGGGGGATCTCCCAGGCATCTCAGCTAGGGAGTCCCCATATGTGATGACTTATTCCTGCTTGTTCCTGGAGATAGCACAGTTACTTACCTGTAACAGGTGATCTCTGGGAACAGCAGGAATTAGTCATCACAACCCACCCACCTCCCCTAGGAGTTGTCTCTCTATCTATCTATCTTCCTGTCCTCTCTCTATTGTCTCAGCTTTAAACTCGAACTGAGGAGAGCTGGTCAGGAAGGCGGGAAGGCAGCGCGCATGTGCAGTGGGAGGCCCCAAAAGCTTTTCATCTGAAAAGCTGGGGAGCTTTCCCGCGCAGGCTCCGTCGGTACCGACGTACCCATATGTGATGACTAATTCCTGCTGTTCCCAGAGATCACCTGTTACAGGTAAGTAACTGTGCTATATGGGTTGAATATAAATATTAAAGAGAATAGATGATAAAGCTGAACCTTGTGGTATGCCTTGTCCAATCGAAAATTGAGAGGAATTTTTGTCACCATATTTTACTAACTGTGTACGATTGGTTAGATAAGAGGCAAGCCATTTTAAAGTATTGTTGCATAAGCCAATATCTTGTAGACGTTGTAACATTATTGTGTGAGACAGTATCAAATGCTGCTGAGACATCAATGAAAATTAACAGAAATGACTTATTTTTTTCAAGGCCTGTTATAAGAATATCAAAGAGAGAAATAAGTAGTTTCCACATTGTGATTAGGTTTAAATCCATGCTGATGTATATCCAAAGGGGCATACGAGTCAATATGATCTTGCAGCTGATTTTGTACCACTTTTTCTATTATTTTTGAGATAAATGGTAAACGTGAAATAGAATGGTATAACTTAGGGTCAGTGATGTCCAGTGATTTCCCTTTATAGACTGGTCAAATTATAGCACTCTTTAGTATAGGTGGTAAGTGACCTTGTTTTAAAGAATTATTTACAAAATTTACAATGTGAAAGCTAATATGATTTTTAGTACTTTTAATCCATTCTACTGGACGTGGGTCAGCTGGTGAAGTTGTTGTATTAAGTGTGCTGATTATATTTTCAATCTGCTTTAAAGTTGTTAAAGAAAAATTCTTCCAGACTTTTGTGGATTCAGTGCAAGGTTTAAAACAAAGTTGGTGGAATTGTGATGTAGATAAGTTGTTTGACGAAATAGCATTCTTGCTTATCAGGTAATTTGCAAATTTTGGGGGGTCTGTTTGAGGATCACCATATAAAGTGGTCACTTTTGTAAGTTGTTGAACAATGTTGAATAGTTCCCTTGGTTTGTTAGTTGCTTTCATTATTAGATTTGTATGGTATTGTTATTTACGGTCATTTATTAACTTGTTATATTCCATTTGTTTTACATTAAATAGGAATTTTACATCTTGAGATTTAGTTAGTCTCCATTTACGCTCAAGTTTTCTTAGCAAACGCTTTGCCTCTCTGATTTTCATTATTTATTTATTTTATTTATTTAAAGTTCTTCTATACCGAATACCGAATTAGAATACCATGGTGCGTTCTTCTTCTTATGCATTTGTACTTTATTATTTTTTGGGGCTAGCGCAGCATTTGAAATGATATTATTCCAATTTTCTATGGCTTTATCCAGTTCAGTGCAATTTTGTTGCAATTGTGGAACAATGTCCGTAAGCAGCTCTGTGAAAACTGAGGAAATTTTGAATAAGGTCATGAGTAACTGCTCTTAGGGGCAACTTCCTCACTTGAGTTCGACATGGGAGACACCCATTGGATCGCTCTTAACACTGGTGCCCTCCTGACTTGCCAGAGGAGGAGGGTGTCAGTCCATTTCCCTATCCTTATCCAGTTAATGGCTGATTGAACAGCCAAAACCTTTAGATCAAGACCCCAAGCCTAGGATAGCCTTGGTGTCCTCTTTCCCTCTTCCTCCCCCAAAGATTGGACGAAGCTTTCAAGAGGTATATGACTACAGGTTAGATGCAAGGCACTGATAAGGCACGCAAAGAGAGAATTTGAAAAAAAGCTTGCTGTGGAAGCAAAAACGCATAATAAAAACTTTTTCAAGTACTTTTGTAGCAAAAAACCTGTGAGAGTCAGTTGTACCATTGGATGGTAGAGGGGTAAAAGGGACACTAAGAGGGGACAAAGCCATAGCGGAGAGACTGAATGAATTCTTTGCTTTAGACTTTACTGAAGAAGATGTAGGGGAGTTACCCATGACTGAAATGATATTTAAAGCTGATGCAGCAGAAGAATTGAAAGAAATATTGATAAACTGGGAAGATGTATTACAACTATCTGATGAGCAGTAAATCACCTGGACCGGAAAGTATACATCCAAGGGTATTGAAAGAACTGAAATATGAGATTGCAGACCTACTATTATTAATCTGTGAATTATCATTAAAACCATCAGTAATACTTGAAGATTGGAGGATGGCTATCGTAACGCCAATTTTTAAAAAAGGTTCCAGGGGTGATCTAGGAAACTACAGACTGGTGAGTCTGACATCAGTAACGGGAATAATGGTAGAAATCACTATTAAGAACAAAATTTCTGAACATGGTTTAATGGGAGACAGCCAACATGGCTTTAACTAGGGAAGGTCTTGTCTTACTAATCTGTTATATTTTTTTGAAGGTGTAAGTAAACAGGTAGACAAAAGTGAGTCGGTCAATGTAGTGCATCTGGATTTTCAGAAAGCCTTTGACAAGGTCCCTCATGAGAGACTCTTGCCGAAATTAAAAAGTCATGGGATAGGAGGCAGTGTACTGTTGTGGATCAGAAAATGGTTAAAAGACAGAAAGAAGAGGATAGGGCTAAATGTTCTATGTATCATTTGTTTGATGTAATACTTTTATTAAGTTCATTGTAAACTGCTTTGATTCCAGAAAGGCGGTATATAAGTGCACCGAATAAATAAATAAATTGCCAATTTTTCCAGTGGAGAAAGGTGAATGGTGGAGTACCCCAGGGATCTGTGCTGAGTCTGCTGCTCTTTAGTATATTCGCAAATGACCTGGAAATGGAAATAACGAGTGAGATAATCAAATTTGCAGATGACACAAAAATATTCAAAGTTGTTAAAACCCAAGAAGATTGTGAAAAATTGCAAGAGAACCTTGATAAATTGTAAGAATGGATCTTCAAATGGCAGCTGAAATTTAATGTGGACAAGTGCAAAGTTATGCACCTAGGAAACAACAACCCATACTATGATTACATGATGCAAGGTTCCATATAAGGAACCACCACCCAGGAAAAATGATTTAGGTGTCATTGTAGATAACACATTGAAACCCTCTGCCCAGTGTGCAGTAGTAGCCAAGAAAGCAAATAGAATGCTAGGAATCATAAGGAAAGGAATGGAGAATAAAACAAAGGATATTACAATGTCTCTGTATCGTTCCATGGTGCAACCGCACCTCAAATATTGTATGCAGTTTTGGTCGCCGTATCTTAAAAAGGATATAGCAGAATTGTAAAGGGGATGGAAGGATACCCCTATGAGGAGAGGCTAAAAAGGTTAAGGCTCTTCAACCTGAAAAAGAAAGGGGAGATATGATAGAGGTCTATAAATTAATGAAGGAATGGAACGGGTAAATGTAGATCGATTGTTTATGCCATCAAAATGTAGAAAGACTAGGGGACATGCAATGAAGCTACAGTGTAACCCATATAAGACTAATAGGAGAAAATATTTTTTCACTCTACGCGTAATCAAACTCTGGAATTCATTACCAGAGGATGTAGTAAAAGCTGTTAATGTAACTGGGTTTAAAAAAAGGTTTGGACAAGTTCCTGGAGGAAAGGTCCATAAACCATTATTAAAGGAGATCCAGGAAATCCACTGCTTGTCCCAATACAAGCACTGTGGAACCTGTGTCTTCTGGGGAAACTGCTAGGTACCTGTGACCTAGATTGGCCACTGTTGGAAACAGGATACTGGGCTTGATGGACCTTGGTCTGACCCCATATGGCATATATTATATTCTTATATTAGGACTTATCTGCAGAGAAGCAGCATTGAACCCAGCACCATTGCTGCCTGAACTCCCCGGTGGTGAGTACCAGATCTAAATTCCTATCTCTGTAGTTATTTTAAAGGTGTCTATTGCAGCTCAATGGGGCATTTGTTGGGTACAGGAGCAGAATGTTTGGTGTTCATGGTCTTTTCCCACTGGTTCCCACATCGTGTTTGTGCTGTAGGTAAGTGCTACCAGCGCCTGGCTGTGGATTATCCCACCTTCCATGCCGCACATGTTGGCATGCTTAGTATCTGTGCACATAGCTATGTGCACCTTTGTTGCATGCCATTTGTGTGCCTTCTGAGCACCCTCTTTGCATTGTGCGGTAACTCCACACCCTTGGTGCATGTGCTATAACCACAGCTTACTCCAGCGTGGCTTGGTGGAATGGAAGGTCTTCTTATAGGAAGTCACTTTGATTGGCCATCCCTCTGTCTTTTTGGCATGGAGGCTTCTGCTCATCCCTTAGAGAGTTGTTTTTTTAGTTGGTTGATATGGATTTCTCTTCTAACTCATCAGCTTTGCAGGTGGCATTGGGGTAGACTGCAGGGAGAGAAAGCACCCCTGCTTGGGATCCCTCCACTAGTTCTTTGGAGCTTACCCAGCAAAATTCCCCAGTGTCCGGCCTGCCTTCCGCTATGGAGATGGCCGAAGTGGACAGAGTGTCCCAAGCCTCTGGCCTTTTTTCTCCAGAATTATTCTTCTTTTCTCAGCAGGCATGATTCTTCTGGCATGCAAATTCGGACCAATCGGCCTCTGAGCCCTCTTGCTCCTACTGATCTTGCTCACAGGGAAGCCCCTCAATGTGGGGTGGGAAGAGCCCAGGAGGGGCTCCTCCACAGAAACACCTCCAGAAGAGTATGGATTCAGAGAACTTGAGTCAGCTCTCTTGCGCTAAGGACCGTGCTTTAAGTTTGGGAGATTGGACAGTGACTTCACATGTGAAGAGGATAAGCCTCGGTTGCCAAATTACCAGGATGAGTCTCTCATCATTTGTTTCAGAAAGAGAAACTGGTAGCCTTGATTGATTAAGTTTCTTCTGCCCTGCGGCTGACGTATGCTGGTTTGGTGGAGCAGGAATCTCAGATGTATCCCCTCTTGCTATTGTTATTGTTAAGTGCCGTCAAGTTGGTGATCCTCTGGATAGTTGTCCTAAATGGTGTTCGGTCTTCAGTCAGGCGGCTCATTGTTGACAAACTAGCACCTGTAGCTGCTGTTGTTGTATCGATACACCGCATTGCTGGCCTTCCTCTTTTGCGCTGACCTTCTACCTTGCCAAGCTTGATGTCTTTCTCTAATGATCTCTCTCTTCGCATGATGTGTCCAAAGTATGAAAGTCGAAGTCTTGTCATCTGAGCTCCTAGAGAAAGCTTAGGTTTGATCTCCTCTAGTACTGACTGGTTTGTTCTTCGGGCAGTCCATGGTATACACAGTATTCGTCGCCAGCACCATAATTCAAAGGCATCAATTTTCTTCCTGTCTATCTTTTTCACTGTCCAACTTTCACATCTATTTGACGTTATTGAAAATGCCATGGCTTGAACAAGTCGAATCTTTGTATGGAGAGAAGACATCTCTGCTCTAGAGAATCTTGTCTAGGTCTTTCATAGCTATTCTGCCAAGAGCAATGCGTCATCGGATTTCTTGACTGCTTGTTGCTTCCTTATTGATAGGTGATCTAAGTAGGTTAAAGTTGTCCACTATTTCAATTTCTTCTCCATCAACGAAGAACTTATTCATTTTTCAAGTTGTCAGGATCTTTGTCTTCTTAATGTTAAGGTGCAGACCCATTTTAAGACTAAATTCCTTGATCTTGAGAAGCAAATGTTTCAAATCATCTTCACTTTCAGCCAGTAATGTGGTATCATTAACAAAGTGAAAGTTGTTTGTGGTATCATTAACATAGTGAAAGTTGTTGATGAGTCTTCCACCAAAATTTACACTTTGGTTGTCTTCATACAATCCTGCTTCTCTGATGATTTGTTCTGCATATAATTTAAAGAGGTAGGGGGAAAGTATGCAGCCTTCTCATACATCTTTGCTGATTTTCAACCATTCTGTTTCTCCTAGTTCCGTTCGAACTGTTGCTTTTTGATCAATGTAAAGGCTGTGTAAGAGAACGATCAGGTATTCTGGTATTCCCATGCTTCTTAATGTGGCCCAAGGTTTCACATGGTTTACACAGTCAAAAGCCTTGTTGTAGTCAGTAAAATACATATGGATATCCTTTTGGTATACTTTTGTCTTTCAAGGATCCATCTCACATCCACGATAATGTCTCTCGTTCCTCGCCCTTTCCTACACCCTGCTTGCAATTCAGGCAGTTCTTGTTCCAGGTATAGTTGTAGTCTCTGCTGAATGATTTTGAGTAGAATCTTGTTGGCATGTGAGATCAGAACGATTGTGCAATAATTTCCACAGTCAGTCGGGTCACCTTTCTTCAGTATTGGTATAAACACAGATCTTTTCCAGTTAGTTGGCCATGAATTTATCTTCCAAATTTCCTGGCAGAGCCTTGTAATTATGGTAACAACTTCATCCTATTGCTGTAATACTTCAGTGGGAATGCCATCAATGCCCGGTGCTTTGTTCTTTGATAAGGCTTTCAGTGCTGCTTCAACTTTTTCTTTTATCACCAATGGTTTCTGATCATAAGGTATAGGTTGAAACAGCTGTTGGTCCACTTGATCTTTATGGTATACTGACTCTGTATATTCTTTCCACCTTTTTTTATTTTCTCAGCATCATTCAACATGGATCCTTGAGCATCTTGTAGCATTCCAGTTTGAAGCTGGAATTATTTCTTTAACTCTTGTAGCATTAGAAAAGCCGATCTTGTTCTTCCTCTAATAGCTTCTGATTTTGTTTCCTTACATGTGTCATTGTAGTACTCTTCCTTGTCTTGTCTTGCTGCACGTTGGAAATCTCTGTTGAGTTCTGCGATTGCCTCTCTTTCTCCTCTCAATGAAAAAATAGGGTCAATATCAGAGTGAAAAGACAGCAGTCAAAAAGAAAAAATTCACTCCAACATACATAAACTCCAAACTTGTTATACATAAAAAACTACAATGAGGAGAAAAAGGCCTCAAAACTGTTTAAACATAGAGCTAACAAAGTGGGCAGCAACTGCCCTAAGCTCAGTACAGAAACATCAGTGGCTGAAAAAACTCCTCCAATATTATATATAATTCTGTTCTCCACTTGAGCATAGGTAATGCAAAACACATCCATAACAAAACATGGTACACTTATCAAAATGAAAGTCTTCCGTTCCCAAACAACACAGCCAATTATATAACAGCAAGGTAAACCCCGACGCCACCAACGATGCCGGCTAGGCATTTCGCCAAGCGCTTTTTCAAAGGGAGCCCCAAATGCTGCAGAAGAGAACAGAAAAATCAACAACTGGAAGAAAATGGCAAAACAGAAACCACAGCCCTCAACAATGTTCCCCAGAAAGTTACCCCAAAAAACCCCGAAAACCAGGCTGACCTGAAAAGGCACAGGGAAAGCATCCAACATGATAAGACAGCAGGCACCAATACACCAACGCTTCAACCAACAGTAGATGCCGCGCATCTGCAGTAATATAAACAATCAACGCTCCACCCACCAGCAACGTCTGAGTCCCAAGCAAATATGATTGGAAATACTAGAATTCATACAAAGAGCACGTAGCCATCAAAACCTCTGACTGCACGTAAGCCAGCTAATACAAAGTGTAGAAAATGTATCAGTAGACAAGCAACAAGAAAGTACCACCCACCCGACCCTTCAAAAACAGATATTCCACTCGATCTGGGCATTAAGCCCATGGGGAGCAACTGCCCCAAGCCGAAAAATCCACTCTTGTTCCCGCTGGCCCAACAGTTTTGCTACATAAGAGTTACTGCTAGCAACAAAAACTTGATCAATGCAGAAGCAGCGTAGGTCTGAAAACTCATGGCCAGCATCCAAACAATGTTGTACAATAGGGGCCTCCTTCCGACCACATCGTAACCTGCTTCTATGTTCCCCTATTCGAACCCGGAATGGGCAAATGGTCTTGCCAACATATATCAAGCTGCAAGGACAACTAATTAAGTACACCACAAAACTCGAGCCAAAAGTAGTGCTACTTCTAATGGTATAAGTCTCTCCCTTGTGAAGAAAAAACGAGACTTCCTCAGATATCTCACAGATAGAACAAGCATCACACACCCGGTGTCCCCATGGAGGATCCAAACTCCTAGACTCAATATCAGGCAAAATAGTAGGGCTCAACAGATCTCTGAGGTTCCGATTTCATTTCCACACACAACAAAACGTTTTACCTCTAAGACCTGGCACAACCTGTGTGACATAAAAACACCGTTTAACTATCTTCTGCAAACGGTAACTCAGAGGCGAAAATTTAGTTACAAAATGTATAGACTGCGTATCACATAAATTTTGACTGGAGGGACAGGGAGACAACAGCCAATCTCTACTGTTATATTTCACCCGCTTATAGGCTTGTTCTACCACCCTCCGTGGATAACCCCATACTTCAAAATTATGCTTTAAATCATGAGCACACCACTTGAAATCAGTCATGTCAGAACAATTCCGACGAAAACGTAAAAACTGGGAGAAGGGTAAACCCTCAACCAGTCTCCAAGGGTGGGCACTATCAAAGTGCAAATAGGTGTTTCTATCAGTTTCCTTTTGATATATTATGGTCACCCACCAGTAGATGGTTTAATCACCCAAACATCCAAAAAAGGCAATTCTGGAAGCATGATATGAAAAGGTAAATTGTATGGCTCGATGGCAACTATTCAACCAATGATGAAACCCCACTAGATCTTTGATCGATCCTTCCCATAACAGAAAAACGTCATCAATAAATCTACGCCAAACTTTAATATGAGTCAGAAAAGGGGATACAGTTAGCCATTTATGTTCAAAAACACCCATATAAAGGTTGGCCACTGAAGGGGCAAAAGTAGCCCCCATGGCCATCCCTGAAACTTGTTGATACATCTGTCCCTCAAACACAAAAAAATTCCGAGTCATAGCTAGCTCAGCCAATTTCATCAAAAAATCCAAAAGGAGATCTGATACATCCCCACGAGATATCAATGCCTCCCGAATAACTTTTAAAGCTTCCTGCTGGGGAGTACTAGTATATAACGAGGCGACATCCAAAGTGACCAACAATATATCAGGAAGAGCAGCCAGGGCATTCACCTCAGATAATACATTGAGGAAATGGACAGTATCCCTCAAGAAAGAAGGGATGGTGGTCAACAGTGGGTGCAAAAAAGAGTCCACAAACATAGATAACGGCTCCAAAAGGGAGCCTGTAGTAGAAACAATGGGCCATCCTGGGGCTTTAGTCAAACTTTTATGAATCTTCGGTAGTAAATAAAAGCGTGCCGGCCTAACAGATGGCGGATTCAAAAAAGAGGACTCTTTTTTTCTTGGTGATACAATGACACCGCAACACTAATGTAGTCAAATCCAGAATGTGATTTTATAAAACCCCAGTGGGATCCTGATCGAAAACAACATATACTGTGGTATCACTCAATTGCCGGTGTGCTTCAGCTACATAATTGGTCCTATTAAGCAGTACGATGGCCCCACCCTTATCTGCCCTCCTAATCACCAACCCAGACATCGATCATAGCTCCTGTAGAGCTTGTCGCTCAATTTTGGGTAATGCCCATTGCCTTTTCCTCATACAGGAACGTTCAAGGCGAGCCACTTCCCGCAAAACCAATTCATGAAAAGTCACCAGAGCTGGATGCATGAGACCCGAAGGGCACCATGTAGATCTGAAAGGTAAACTAACTCTCTTAACAGGAGCCAGTTTAGATCCTGTCGGATCAGCTGGTGACTCAGTAGACAGCAGAGTAGAAGGGCAAGGATCTTCAACAGATGTATTAGAAAAAAACTCCCTTAAACAAAGTTTCCGCATAAACCTTTCAAAATCCACACAGAATTGAAATGAATCAAAAACATCTGGCTTTAGCTTCTCTGCGTTTCTGGACAATTTTCAGAGTTTCTTCAGTCATCCATTTTGGCCATTTTTGCTTTTTCACCTCATGTAGAGACTTATCACTTTCTTCTAACACAACCTTCTTGATGTCATCCCATAACTCTTTTGTAATTCTGTCATTTGTATCTAAAGCAGCAAATCAATTTCTCAGGTAGTCTTTAAATTCCAATGGTATATTCTTAAGATCATATTTTGCTACATTAATGAATGGCTTGCTCTTTTTCAACTTTAGCTTGAATTTCGTACTAGTTGGTGATCTGTACCACAGTCAACTCCAGGTTTTGCCTTTGTTGATGTTATCAAGCTTTTCCATCATTGTCTTCCACAGATGTAGTCAATTTGATTTCTGTACAATCCATTGGGTGAAGTCCATGTGTATAGTCGCCACTTGTGTTGCTGGAAGAAGGTGTTTGAGATGAATAGATCACTGGTCTTGCAGAATTCTATCAGTCTTTCTCCAGCTTCGTTTCTGTTGCCAAGCCCATATTTTTCAACCACTTTGCCTTCTTCTTTGTTGCCAACCTTTGCGTTCCAGTCACTCATGACTATCAGGATATCCTGTTTGCATGTTCTGTCAATTTCAGCTTGTACTTGTTCATAGAACTCATCAACATCTTCCTCTTCTGCAGCTGTTGTTGGGGCATAGACCTGAATTATAGTTACGTTGATGGTCTTCCCTCGTGGATGAATAGAAATTAAGCATTCCCTAACTGCATTGTATTTCATTACAGTTTTGACAAATTTCTTCTTAACTACAAATGCAACACCATTTCTTCTTTGTCTTTCATTTCCAGCATAGTAAACCATATGATCATCAGATGCGAAATGCCCAAAGCCAGTCCATTTCAGTTCATTGACACCCAACAGATCAAGTTGTACATGTTCCATTTCATTCTTGACTACCTCCAACATCCCTTGGTTCATGCTTCATATGTTCTTTGTCCTAATATATAAGATATCTTTGCAACTTCTGACTCTCTTTTCATACGCAGCTACATCAGCAGATCCAACCACATCATAAATGCTGGCTTTACTCTGAGAAGTCTTCAGCTCATCTCCAGTAGCCATTTGAGTGCCTTTCAACCTGGGGGTCTCATCTTCCAGCACTATAGTGCAATTTGTTTTGTGACCATCCATTGGGTTTTCAAGGCAAGATACAGAAGTAGATTTGCCAAGCCTTTCTTCCATGCAGTTAATTCCAGTGTTGTTGCATTTGTCACAGAAATATGATCCTGTGCTTACAACTCTGACCCATTCTGCTGCAGCCCAAATGGGTGGTTTATCTTAGTCTGGCATCTCAGCTTAGACCTGTCTATTTTGGGAGACTCTGCCAGTAGCTAAACTACTGATAGCTTAGCTCTCAGCATCACTGATGCACACAAGCCATCACAGCACAACAAGCTACAAAACCAAGTGAGGGATCCTGCAGAGGGTATGAAAACCCTCCAAGACCTGTCATTTCCATATGGAGCTATTGAGGTTGGTCATAAGAGAGATCCAGTATGGAGAGTTTCTTGCATTGTTGGACTTGGCCGAAGTGTACTTCTATATTCCCATCCATGAGGATCAACAGCGCTTCTTTCACTTCTCTGTTCTCGGCTTCCACTTCCAGTGTATTGCTCTCCCCTTCGGTATCTCCGCTACTCTGAAGATGTTCCTCAAAGATATGGTGGTTGCTGCTGCTGCTTCTGCTCTGCAGCATGAATGGATTTGCATGCATCCTTATCTGGACAACTGGCTCATTCAGGCCAGATCACATGCCAAAGCTCTCCAGGTGTTTGCCCATGTGGTACTGTTTCTGGAGAATCTGGACTGGGCGATCAACTGTGACAACAGCTTCCTGGATCCTTCCCAGTTGCTAGAGCACCTTGGGGCATGGTTCAAAACTGGTTCAGGGAAGGCCTTCCTGACTGAGAAGAGAGCTGAAGGTGTTTCAGAGGCAGCAGGCTCCCAGGGTCTGGGACTATCTCCAACTTCTAGAGCCAATGGCGGCAACTATCGAGATGATCCCCTGAGCACTGGCACAAATGCATCAGCGACAAAGGTCTCTGTTGTCCCACTGGTCTCCTTCCTTACAGACTTCGTCATCAGGCTTCCACTTCCCCTGCTGTTGGTAAGCCATCCTGAAATGGTGGGAGTAGCCTAATCATCTGCTGAAAGGCTTTCCCCTTGAAGATCACCAGTGGCTTCTTTTGAGCTGGATGCCAGCTTGTCTGGATGGGGAGCTCATTGCCTTTGGCTGATGGCCCAGGGTCGCTGAAACAAGTGGGAGGAAGCCTGGCCCATCAATTGGCTGGAGACAAGGGCCATTCACTTGGTTCTCCTGTGTCTCCAGGACATAATCCAAGGCAGAGCAGTTCAGATTTTATTTGACAATGCTATGGCGGTAGCCTATGTCAAATGTCAAGGGTGCAGGAAGAGTTCCAGAATCTCCTGGCCCTCTCCACGCGGCATATTTCCTACATGGGCAATGTGGAAGTGGACTGTCTCAGTTGCCACTCCCTCGATCATGGGGAGTGAGAGTTGAGCTGGTTAGCATTCAAGAGGATTCTGAACAAGCAGGGTTGCCCTGAGATGGATCTCATGGTGATGCAAGCCAATGCCAAGGTGCAAAGTTTCTTCAGCTGCTGCAAGGAGGCAGGCTCCCAGAGCATGGATGCCTTTGTTCAAACTTGGCCAAAGCAGGTTCTGCTGTACGTATTTTCTCCATGGTCCCTCATAGGATCAGTACTTTGTCGTGTCAAGCACCATCAGTGTCCACTGGCTGAGGAGGCTGTGGTATGCGGGGCCCCCTCTTTGGCTCCTATCAGCACAGAGGCTCCTGAAGCAGGGCCAGTCCTGCTGGACAATCCAGCTGCCTTCTCACTTATGACTTGGCTCTTCAGAGGTGACATTTAGCATGTAAGGGTTACTCTCCTGCTGCACTTTCCACACTTCTGAAAGTGAGAAGAGGTTCTACATGTGTCGCCTATATGTGTGTTTGGTATCTAGTTGAGTATTGGTGCTGGGAGCACCGAGTCATTCCTAGCATTGTAGAATTACTGGCCCTTCTCTCCTTCCTCCAGAATGGTTTTGGCAAGTGCCTATTCCTCAGTTCACTGAGGGTTCAGATAGTAGCCTTAGCTTGTTTTAGAGGGCCAGTGGCAGGGCACTCCCTGGCCTTGCACCCAGACGTGGACTGGTTTCTGTGGGGAGTTAAGCACTAGGGTCCTCCCCTGCTCCTGGTGGTCCCTCCATGGGATCTCCATTTGTTTTTTTGGTCCTTGGTGACCATGCCATTTGAGCCCTTGAGGAGGGCTACACTTAAGGACTTGTCCCTTAAGGCGGCCTTTTTGGTCACAATCTGCTCGGTGAAATGCATCTGGGAGTTGCAGGCTTTGTCATGCCACGATCTCTATCTGTCCTTTTCGGAGGAAGTCGTGTATTTACAGCCTGTTCCTCCTTTCTTGCCTAAGGTGGTATTAACATGGAATCCAACGGAGAGCAAAATCAGCCACACGGGAGCAGAAAACACAAAACACAAAGCACAGCAGGTGCGAAGATAGTAGACACAAGCACTTTATTGACCAACCAGCCCCAATGTGTTTTGGCCACACAGGCCTTCTTCAGGGGTGCAAAAACCTCAGAAAGAACAATAAAATACAACATAAAATATACCGTATATGATAAAATAAATAAATAAATAACACAATCAATATATAAGAACACAAGTAAAAACACTAAAATGTGCAGGCAAATATGAAATAAAATCACATATATTAATCATAAATAATAATGACACATAAAAGCAATATAAATATCATAACATAAACAAAACCAGTAAAACACTAGACCACAAGGCTGAGATAAAATGTGAATAAAAAATGAGAAGTGAATCAAACAAGAATAAAGATCAACCACATATATTTATGCATCTAACCGTGCACATGCAAATATAGAAGAGGAGGACCACGTTCACCTAATCTACACAAATGGAAAAGGACTACTGAGGGAGAGTCATATTACACACTTATAATGTGGAACAGGTATAGAGAGGAGACTACAATACAATGCAGTATGGGCTAGGACTGCAAGTACCTGGTTCATTAAGAGCTCTGTGTAAGGCACCACTATCGGGAAATCACCACGCTTCAATAAAAGCCTACCAAGACAGAATAGACAACATTAAGTTAAAGGAATACATCTTGCTACTAGTGTGTAGCAGTTTAAGCCACATGAGTGTGTGGGCACTTTTCTACCGATGTGTGTGAGTGAAAGGGAAGGCGGGAAAAGAGAAAGAAAGGGGGGAGGGAGGGGAAGGGAAGGGGGGGGGCAAGGAGGGGGAAAGGTGAAACCTAATCTAAAGCAATGTACATTGATTACTATGACCTGTGCAATAAGCTTCTACCCCTATTCCAGTCCCGGTCACAAGGCATTCAAAGGGGCGCTGAGATACAGTGGACTAAACCAGTCAAAACACGGTCCCCTTGGTAAATAAGAAGTGGGACAAAGGACAATGATCTATTCCTTTCAGACCCACCACACTGTGTATTCTACACTACTCCTAAGGGAAAAAAAACACTAGCACTTCGGAAAAGCTTACAGTGGGATTATCCTGCCTGACAGCATGTATACTAGAAATGCAGCGATACTTAAAACTATCATCCCCGGAATACATAAATTACTCTGCTGTTCCCACTGTCATACCCATAGCAATATAAGTAAAAATAGGTCAAAATAAACACAAAAGAAAACCTGGAGCGAAGAAAACAATCAGCATGTAGTCTTCATGTGCTGTCAGCAATGAGTGACGGCATTCAGAAAACTTTATTTAAGCACTCAGTGGATGCCCTGGTTTCCCCTGCTCCTGCAGCTATCCCAGAGGGACCTATTGCCACTGGGGAGTGCCCTGCACCTGCTGTCCTAGGAGAACAGGATGCTACTGCACCCTAACCTCCAGTCCCTGGCCCTTATGGCCTGGATGCTGAGAGGCTAGCTATAGCGCTTCACTGCTGGCCAGGCGAGTGAGCGAGTTGCAGGCGCTCGTGGCACATGCGCCTTACACCAGGTTCCACAAGAACAGGGTCGTCCTTCTGACTCACCCGAAGTTCTTGTCGGAGGTTGTCTCTGCCTTCCATTTGAATCAAGAGGTGGTAATGCCCACCTTCTTCCCTAGTCCTCATTCTTCTAGGGCAAAGGCCTCCCTGCACAAGCTGGACTGCAAGCGTGTGTTTTCCTTCTACATCCAGAGGATGCACCCTCATCGCCGCTCACTGCAGCTCTTTGTCTCTTTTGACCCCAGTTGTCTGGGGGTTGCAGTCTTGATGTGCACCTTCTCACGGTGGGTGGCCGACTGCTGTTCTTTCACCTATCAACAGGTGGGGCTCTCTCTGGAGCATCATGTGATGGCTCACAGTGTGCGTGCCATGGTGACCTCGGTGGCAAACGTGCGCTCAGTGCCCTTACTGGACATCTGCCGGGCTGCCAACTGGTCCTCTGTGCACACCTTCGCTGCACAATACTGTTTGGAAGAAACCTCCTGGAGGGATAGAGCGTTTGGCCAGGCTGTACTCCATCACCTCTTCAGGGAATAATGCCACTCCTTCCTCCAACCTGTGATGTCCAGGCTACCAGAGTGGGGATTGCATCTTCGATGCTGCTGCTGCAGTGTCAGACTTCCAGCCAATCAGCGCCCCCTGCTGCCCTTTACAGTCCACGTTTTGGGTCACCTGTGGCTTTTTCAGGTTTTTCCGGTAGCCTCTAGCTTGGGAGTCCCATATGTGAGGACTGACTTCCTGCTTGTTCCCAGAGAAAGCATAGTTACTTACCTGTAACGGGTGTTCTCCGGGGACAGCAGGAATCAGTCCTCACAACCCTCCCTCTTCCTCATGGAGTTGTTTTATCTTTTTCTGATTTTGAGCTATGCCATCATACTGAGGTAAGATGGCACTTTTGACGGTGTAGATTCCAAAGGCTTTCTTTGAAAGTTGAAGATTGGATCCGCGCATGCTCTGTTGGCGCCAACGTCACTCATATGTGAGGACTCATTTCCTGCTGTCCCCTGTTATAAGTGAGTAACTATGCTTCCTGATCGTCCCTCCAGTCTAGTCCCGGAATCTCTGGGGTTGTGATCCTCCTCCAGCAGCTCGGAGACTGAGAAATGTCATTCTTGTGACGTCACTGGTATATAAGCCCGGAACCGCCTCTTCTCACCAGTTATGTCAGTCTCCAAGCAGCTGGAGGTTGGGTGACCCCAGGGAGTTCGGGGCTCACTAGAGAGACGATTAAGGAGAGATTAGGTTTAGGAATAGATTGATTGATTGATTGATTGAAAAAAAAAAAAAGATAAGAAAGGGTTTTGGAGCTAAGCCGTTCTGCTGCTAAGGTGCTTAGGTGCTCTTTCCTTCCCAGTGCCTTTGAGTCCTCTGCCCCCCCCCCCCCCCCCGTCATCCTTTCCCTGCCTGGGTGTAGCGTTGGGGGCTGCTGAGGGGAGAGAAAGCACAGCCACCGGTGCCAGATCCCATCAATCGGGGAGAGGAACCGGCAGACCGCGAGCTCAGTGCATGCAGAAGGTTTGCCTGCAAACACACCTGAAGCTGGCGGTTCCTGCAGCAGCTCAGTGGCGAAGTTCTTTGCTCTGATCCTGGTCAGCCCATGCCTGCAGCTCCTGGAAGACGGTAGAGCGCAGGGAAGGAGTTAGCACACGCAGCTCGTACAGCTGCCGAGGTAGGAGACCTCAGTTTCAAAGGGCACAGAAGCGCGGTTCGTGGCAGTGCAGGTCGGACCGCGTGGCACTCGCGTGGGAATGCGGGGTGCAGTTGAAGCCTTTTGGAAGCTTGATATCTCGGCTGCAAAGCCTCGTTTTGAGGAACTTTCCTCACAATTAATCTGGGAAAGCATTTCTGAGGTGAATTCAGTTATTAGATTAAAAAAAAAAGAAAATCTTCAGCCCAGTAGTAACACGGTACTGTAATCTGCTTAAGGGCCTGAATTATTTGTTGAGGGGATCTGACACGCAGGATGCCTTCTAGGCCGCTTTGTTTGCTGTGCGGGGCTAGAAGGGGATCTGTGTTCTCGGAGGGGGTTTGCAGAGGTTGCAGTCAGGAGTCGGCGGCTATGGAACAGGACGCAGCTGATGCGGGGGGTCTTGAGGGGGCGTCTGCCGGCCCTTTGGAATTAGACGCTGGGGCCTCGCGGGAACCGGTGCCTAGTACGTCTTCGGCTCCAGACCCTCCGGCGGCGCAGCCTCCATTACCAGTAGGTCTAGCGGCGATTTTTATGCCAGATTTTGTGGCTCTGCTTCAGCAGGCCTTGAGCTGCTCTCTCAATAAGCCTTCAGCCAGCCTGGCCGAAGCAGGGCTGGGGGATAAGAGACCGAGTACGCCTTTATCGGCGGCGGTGTCAGGCATAAGTGCGAAGAGGCCCAGAGGAGACGGGGATCGAGTGGAAGGGTCGGTCATGTCGGAGGGGCTAAGGTCGGAGGATCCGGATCAAGACGTGGACTTAGACGAAGATCTGGAGGAAGCAGAGAGGACAAAGCGAGGGTGGTCCGTGTGTTTCATAGAGAGGAGTTGCTGGCTCTCATTGCAGAGTCGCTCAAGACACTTAATATGCCGCCAGAAGGTCCGGCCGAGGATTCTACACTAGAGGACCCCTTGTTGCAGGCGTTTCAAAAGACTCAAAGAGCGTTTCCCGTACATAGAGTGTTTAAGGAGATGATACATGAAGAGTGGGCATGCCCGAGGCCGCGCTTAAGGGTTCTAGAGTTATGGTGCGGCTTTGCCTGCTGGTAGATCAGGAGAAGGACTTGTTTAAGTCGCCTAGGGTAGATGCAGCTGTGTTGGCAGTTACAAAGAAGACCACAATCCCAGTAGAGAGGAGTGCGGCGCTCAAGGATGCTCAGGACCGCAAGTTGGAGGCCTTGTTGAAGCAGTTCTTTGAGGTGAATGCGCCCTCTTTACAGGCTTCTATTTGTGGAGCCTGGGTAGCCAGGGCTTGCTTACACTGGGCGCAGTGGATTCAAGGGGCCCACTCCGAGGGAGCGGACAAGGAGGCGTCCAGACTTGAATTCGGAGCAGCTTATCTGGCCAACATTCATTACGACCTTATTAGGGGGTTAGCAAAGAGTATGGCTTCGGCTATAGCGGGACAGCGTTGTCTTTGGCTGTGCAATTGGGCGGCAGATGGCTCTTCCAAGGCGCGGTTAAGTAAGCTGCCCTTCAGGGGAAAGCTACTGTTTGGTGAAGATTTGGAGAAATTCGTGAAGGATTTGGGAGAGTCCAAAGGCGGGAGATTGCCGGAGGACAAGCAGAAGCATGGGCGGTCCATGCCCATGCCGCGGGGTCAACAACAGGATTTTCGGCGTTTCCGTTCTCCGAGGTTTGTCCATAATCAGCGGGGCTGCTTTCCCAGTAGGAGCCAGGGGTTTTGTGGCTTTAGAGGAGCAGGGAGGGGGTTTGCGGCCTCTTCGACTTCCTCAAATTTCAAGAAATCACTATGAAGTCAGGAGGGCCCAGCTGCGGTTGATTCCCGTGGGAGGTCGGTTGCGGGAGTTTTACCCTGCCTGGGACCAAATCACCTCAGATCAGTGGATGTTAGAGGTAATTCGAGAAGGGTAGAGCCTGTTGCAGGGCCGCCTTCTATTCCAGATGTGCCGCAGGTGCCTTCAATTTTTTCATCTGGTTTGGCATCATTATTTTCACAGGATTTTGTATCTCTGCGTCAACAGACTTTTGGAAATGGTCAAAAGAGCTCCCTACCCTCTCTTGTAGCTGATCTTGGGAAGAAGCGCTGGGCAATTCATTTGGAGGTTAGTGAAGGTTCTGTTCCTGTCAAGAAGGTTAAAATAGGAAAAGATCTACAGGAGCTTTCTATAACGTCTGAAGAGATTCACTCGGATCTAGATTTAGATGATGAGAATGAATTAGAAGAGGGAGAACTCACAGATCAGGAGGATCAGTCCAGAATAGTTCGTGTTTTTCGTCATGAAGAGTTACCTGCATTGATTATGGAAACTCTTAAAGCACTTAATATGCCAGTGTCAGGACCAGAGGAGGACTCGGCATTGGAGGATCCTTTGTTGCAGGCATTTAGGAAGACGCAAAGGGCCTTTCCCGTTCACAGAGTGGTAGGAGAGATGATTCAACAAGAGTGGGATATGCCTGAAGTTGGATTAAAGGGGTCCAGAGTCATGGGTCGTTTATATCCTCTACTGGATCAGGATTGTGAATTGTTTAAATCTCCGAAAGTGGATGCGGCGGTTTCAGCTGTTACTAAAAAGACTACTATACCAGTGGAAGGTGGTGCCGCTCTTAAGGATAGCCATGATAGGAAGTTGGATACTTTGTTAAAACAAGGGTTTGATGTTAATGCTCTGTCTATCCAGGCTTCAATTTGTGGAGCATGGGTAGCCAGGGCATGTCTTCATTGGTCGCAGAGGGTACATGGTGAGAATGTGGAGAACTCTGCGGAAGAAGCATCTAGATTAGAAACTGGAGCAGCTTATTTGGCTGACATTCTTTATGATCTTATTAGAGGATTATCAAAGAGTATGGGCTCGGTTGTGGCAGCTAGAAGATATTTATGGTTGCGTAGGTGGGCTGCAGATGCTTCTTCTAAAGCAAGACTTTCTAAACTTCCTTTCAGGGGTAAACCTTTTGGGGAAGACTTAGATAAGTTAGTAAAAGACTTGGGAGATTCTAAAGGAGGCAGGCTGCCAGAGGATAGGCAGACGTTAGGGCGTCCAATTCAGGAGTCTAGAGGCCTGTAAGGGAATTTTCATCGTTTTCGTTCCGCACGTTTTGGTCAGTTTCAGAGAGGCCGTCAATATTTCAAGAGTCAGGGGTTTCGAGGTTTTCGAGGAGCAAGCAGAGGATTTGCAGCCTCCTCTTCCTCTGCAAACTCGAGAATGTCACAATGAAATGAAAGACACCCAGGCAAATTTTATTCCCGTAGGAGGTCGGCTGCGGGACTTTTATTCAGCCTGGGTTCAAATCACATCCGATCGGTGGGTGTTGGAAATCATTCGAGAAGGGTATGCTCTGGAGCTTCAGCAGCTGGTGGTCTGTTTGTTCATTCAAACTCCTTGCAAGGCTCGCATCAAGTGTGCAGCGGTACGCGAGACCTTGCAAAGACTTTTGAATCTCAAAGCTGTTGTTCCGGTACTGCCAGACCAACACGGCTCCGGTCGATACTCAATCTATTTGTGGTTACAAAGAAAGAAGGGTCTTTTCGACCAATTTTGGATCTTCAAAATGTAAATCGTTGTCTTCGGGTTACTCATTTTCGAATGGAATCGCTGAGATCTGTAATATTGGCAGTAAGAAAAGGGGAGTTTCTTACGTCTCTGGATTTGACAGAGGCATATCTACACATTCCCATTCGTCAGAAGCATCAAAAACTTTTGAGGTTTGCAGTTCCAATGGGTCATTTCCAGTTTCAAGTGTTGCCGTTCGGTTTAGCAACAGCTCCAAGAACGTTTACCAAGGTGGTCGTTGCATCAGCATTGAGAAAAGAAGGAAATCTAGTTCACCCATACTTGGACGATTGGTTGGTTCAGGCAAAGTCAGAGAACAAGAGCAAGTTGGCATCAGCCATAGTAGTGAAATTTTTACAAAATCTGGGTTGGGTTATCAATATGGCGAAGAGCAAGTTAATTCCATCACAGAACCTGGAACACCTGGGTGCTCGTTTCAATACAAGCATAGAAAAAGTTTTTCTTCCTCAGTCTCGAGCCATAGCATTGAGAAATCTGGTACGAAGTTTCTTGACCAGAGAAAATCCCACTGCATGGCATTATCTGCAGTTGCTCGGAACCATGGCAGCGACTTTGGACTTAGTTCCATGGGCAAGAGCTCATATGCGACCGTTACAGAGAGTGTTACTAAGGAGATGGTCGCATCAAAGGGATCCTCTCTCAAGGAAGTTACCCTGCCTTCCGGAGACATGTCAAGCTTACATTGGTGGATAAAGCCGGAGGTTCTGGAGGTGAGAATGCACCTAGAATCGCCTGTTTGGATTCCTCTTACAACAGATGCCAGTCTTGTGGGCTGGGGAGCACACTTCAAAGGAAAGTTCGTTCAGGGCCAATGGACTGAGCAGGAGAAAGTTTGGTCAATCAACAGATTAGAGTTGAGAGCAGTAACTTTAGCTCTACAAGCATTTCAAGGTTTTCTTCGGATGAAAGCTGTTCGCGTTCTGTCAGACAACGCAACCGCAATGGCTTACATCAACCATCAAGGGGGCACAAGCAGTGTTGCTGTAGAGGCCGAAGCCGAGCAGTTGTTTGTGTGGGCCGAGAAGAACTTGAAAGCTTTGTCTGCGAGTCATGTAGCGGGGGTGGACAATCTGGAAGCCGACTTTTTGAATCGAGTAAAAGTGGATCCAGGAGAGTGAATTCTTCATCCACAGGTGTTTCAATTAATAGTAAATCATTGGGGAGTTCCAGTAATGGATCTCATGGCAACCTTCAAGTCAGCAAAAGTCAATCGGTTTTTCAGTCGAAGGCAAGAGAGAATGTCGGAAGGTCTGGATGCACTCATTCAAAGTTGGCCGGAGCAGCAACTTCTATACGTCTTCTCTCCGTGGGTATTGATAGGGCGTGTTTTGCAAAGAGTAGAACGTCACAAGGGGCTATTGGTATTGATAGCTCCAGATTGGCCAAGACGTCCATGGTACGCGGATCTCATGAGGTTGTTGGTAGACCGGCCTTGGCGCTTACCGATGAGGGAAGATCTGTTGAGTCAAGGGCCGTTGCGCATGCCTCAAGTGGATTGATTCTCGCTCTTGAAAGGGTGAGGTTAAAGGCCAGGGGATATTCTTCTGCGGTGATTTCCACTTTGTTGAAATCAAGGAAGAGATCTACCTCTTTGGCTTATATTCGTACATGGAGAATCTTTGAGGCGTGGTGTAAAGACAAGTGTTTTGAGGTATTAAAAGCTTCTATTTCTCAGATTCTATCTTTTTTGCAAGAAGGATTTGAGAAAGGTTTAGCACCGGCATCATTGAAAGTGCAGTTGGCAGGTCTTTCTTGTTATAGAGGAAGAATAAAAGGTGAAGTGCTAGGAGCTCATCCGGATGTGAAACGTTTTTTGAGAGCAGTTTCTTTGTTGAGACCACCGTGTAGACCAGGCGTTCCGTCTTGGAATCTCCATTTGGTTTTAGAGGCTTTAGTACGCGAACCCTTTGAGCCAATGTCTCGAGTGTCATTAAAGGATCTTTCGCTCAAGGTAATTTTCCTGGTAGCTATTTCGTCAGCCCGAAGAATTTCAGAATTGCAAGCATTGTCTTGTAGAAAGCCTTTTCTATTATTTTTCAAGAAAAAGGTGGTCTTAAGGCCAGTGCCTTCATTTCTTCCCAAGGTGGTGTCAGCTTTTCATATCAATCAGGAAGTTTCTTTACCAGTATTTCAAAATACTGATAAGGAGATTCAGTTCAAAAGGTTGCATCTGTTAGATGTTCGTAGAGCTTTAAAGATATATTTAAAACAAACACAGGAGTTCCATAAGACAGATTGTTTGTACTCTTTGGAGGTGCAAAGAGAGGTCAGGCAGCTTCTAAGGCTTCTATTGCTAGATGGCTCAAAGAGGCTATAGCCTCAGCATATTTGCTAAAGGGTAGAACAATTCCTGATGGGCTTAAGGCGCATTCAACGAGGGCATAAGCTGCTTCATGGGCTGGGTACAGTTTGGTGCCGCCTGTGGACATTTGTAAAGCGGCTACTTGGTCATCATTAAATTCCTTTGTTAAACATTATAGATTAGATATACATGCAGAAAGAGATACCTGTTTTGGTTCGGCAGTGCTTCAGGCTGGTCTAGCAGGTCCCACCCGTTAAATGTTTTTACTACTCTGTTATATCCCAGAGATTCCGGGACTGGACTGGAGAGACGATAAGGAAGGTGAAATTAGACTTACCTGCTATTGTTGTTCCTTGAGGAACTCCAGTCCAGTCCCGCATTCCTCCCTCATATGCGTTTAGTTTAACTTAAGGCCTGAAGCATAGAGGTATAGTAGGCTCATGATAAGCCTTTCGGCTCACATAGGAAGGGTGATACATTTGAGTGTCCTTATAAAGCAATATTCCTCTATAGAGACGGAGGGCAGTCTATAATAGAAAAAAAAAATTAACAGTTTCTTTAAAGGCATATTATGTGTCTTAATTTTATAGTGGAAGTTTGTTAATGTTTATTAAAGTTTGTTAGCTATGATAGTTACTTAATTGTTGCTCTGCTGAGTCTGCTTTGTCAATAGGTAAACTGCGCGGCGTTTTTCAACTCAGGACTTTGTTCCTAATGGCGAGCTTTTGAGAATGAGAGCATTCAGCTGTGAATAGAAGCGCCGGCAGCATCAAATATTCAGTTCATTTTGGACGATTCCCTGATGAAACTCTTTCTGTGAAACGCTTGGGGTGCCTTGCTGCGAGCGTTGGAATTGCCCTCTACGATCAGTTGGCAGAAGTTAAGTTTAAATTGTTTTTGATATCTCCTCACGTTGTGAATACTGATTTAGTGGCAAGTTATTATAAGTGAGGATGACAAATATTTTACGAATAAGAATGGACATTTAAAGAGAGTCTTTAATATAAAAAAAACAAAAAATAGAAGATCACGTAAGGCATAGGGTCATTGATGTGAAACTGGCACAGTTCACGAGCTATCAGCTCCAGTTTTCAGTGCCGTCAGTTTTTCTGAGACCAATTGCCGATGTGAATCTGTAAAGGTTTTAAAGTTGCAGAGTTATTGAACGGTGTGTGTGTTTATAGATAGATCAACCGTTTAAAGAGAAAGAGGCTAGTATTTAGTTGTAATCTACAGAAAATAGGTAAACTGGAGCAAGGAGGCGGTCCCTCGGGTAGTTATGCTGGTGACATCAAAGAATGTCATTGATCAGTCTCCAAGCTGCTGGAGGAACCTATATCCCAGAGATTCTGGGACTGGACTGGAGTTCCTCAAGGAACAACAATTAGCAGGTAAGTCTAATTTCACCTTATTTCTCCCTACACCCCTCCTCAGAAACTGCTCTTCTGGAAGATCTCGTCTATCTGTGCCCTTCTCTTCCACTGCTAATTCCAGACTTTGATCTTTCTATCTTGCTGCTCTTATGCCTGGAACAAACTATCCGAGTCAGTATGTCAGGCTCCATCTCTGGCCCTGTTCAAATCCAGGCTAAAAAAACTCACCACTTTTGAGACTGCTTTTAGATCCTGATCCCCTCAGCCTACTGTTCACCTCCTACATGTTCCCTTATCATTCCCCCGACATATCATGGGTCCCAGTTGCTGTGTGTTGTCTGTCTTGACTATATTGTAAGCTGTGATGATCAGGGAGTATCTCTTAGCTATGTCTGTAAAGTGCTACATATGCCATGTATTGCTACACAAATGATAAATAGTAGTAGTAGTGGTAGTACACACCGACTGTTCTACATGTAGAACCCCAGAGGCAGATTGAGTTATGGAGTATCAATACATGGATGAAATGATGGTTCCAAGGGGCATATTTACTACAGATGAATGAGCACTAACAAACATTAATGTGTGCTAAGTATTGCCTCATCCTATTATTTCTATGGGTTCACTAAGTGTTAATGCGCACTGAGGCATGTTTACTAAGCTGGGCTAATGATTATCATGCACTATTTGTAACTAGGTCCCATTGAATAACATCAGACCTACCTATAAATTGCACGTGCTAACCATTAGCCCAGCTTAGTAAACATGCCCCATTAACCTTTAATAAATATGCCCCTAAATGAAGATACGGACATAACAGGCATCTCAGCGATCTGGTGGAAAGAGGATAACCAATGAGGCAATGTAATTCCAGGGATCAAATTGCATCAAAGTAACAGGGCAAATCAAACTATTGGGGGGTGGTTTATGTGTCAAGGATGGAATAGGGCCAAGCAGGAAAAGGGTCTTTCAAGAAGCAAACCACTCTATGAAGTCTTTATAGACAGCAATTACAAGTGTGATGGTGAAGAGTCTTGTACTGGGACTATATACTATTATCAGGCCAGAATGAAGAAACAGTAAAATATTAACAGAGATTAGACGGCTAAATAAAATTGCCAAACAACAGTAATGGGAGATTTCAATTAACCCAATATTGATTGGCTAAATCCCTCATCGGGACATGCTAAGGAAATACAGTTTCTGGATTCCATTCATGATCCTGGAACTGCTGAAAGGGAGAACACATTAGATCTAGTTCTCAGTGGAATGCAGGATCTGATGCAAGGGATAAAGGTGATGGAGTCTTCTGACAATAGTCAGGTCAATATTTAAACTCCCATGTTTTTTTAAATGCCCGCTGCAGCGTTAAATACTTTGCATATATTAAGCTCCACAGTCTATAGAAATGGTGCTGCTAAATACCCATATAGAGCAGTGACTGCTGCCATTGTGTGGATAGCCCAGAAAACAAAATAACACTGCTCTGAAAATACAAATTAAAAAAATTGGAGCTTTATTCTGTTTATATGTTGAAAGGTTAGTCCTTGAAGAAAAAATCCCTCTTGTGACCACTCTTCCATTTTACTCAGTGAAAGGTTTACTACATTGTGAACCCTTGTTAAAATTATATGAAAAAGCCTTTCTACTTTTTGAAGGAGTAAACAACATAGAATCATGACAGCAGAAAAAGACCATATGGTCTATCTAGTCTTCCCGTGCATATCAACTACTATAGTCTCCTTTTTTCCTTTAGAGATTTTCTGTGTTTGTCCCATGCTTTCTCAAATTCAGATACTGTCCTCATCTTTACTACCTGCACTTGGAGACTATTCCACGCATCTACCACTTTTTCTGTAAAGAAATATTTATGCATATTACTCTTTGATCAGTCATTTCCTCCACAAGATTGAAGCGTACCTGGGTCTGGGGACAAAGGAGCTGGTACACAAATGGCAGTAAAACAGATTTTTATTGAGCCTCGACGCATTTCAGCCAGTAAGGCCTTCCTCGGGGGGGAGACAAACCTCAAACGAATACATTAAAAACATAAATACAATTAATAAACATTAAAAGCAATTATATTCATGCAAACAAACTCATATAAATACAAATATAGAGAAATAAAATGTGCAGAACAAGAGATAAAAAACAGGGTTCAAAATATATCAAAATCAATATAAAAAATATATCAAAATCAAGATAAAGAATAGCAAGGTTCAACCATATCAATATAAAAACTAAGACAATAAAACATAATAGCAGCTAACACATTAAACAAGATAAAGGGTAAAAAATAAACAATAAAACAGGAAATAAAACCATATGGTGTTGAAGAAACTTGCCTAGTGGAGAGCCTAATTGTGGTAAACAATCTGACAGAACAAAGGTAGCTACCAGAACAAGAAGAAAGAGAGATGAGGAGGACCAAAAGGAATGTGTGTGTATTAGAGAACTATGTGAGACCAACATGGGGGAGGCTAAAAAAAATTGCAGGTACCTGTAATCTTGTACCATTAGTAAGGTTGAGTAAAGCCTTTACACTGTAAACCGGTAACACCGCTACAACAGAGTAACATAGTAGCATAGTAAATGACGGCAGATAAAGACCAGTATGATCCATCTAGTCTGCCCAGCAAAATGGCAAGAGTAGGTGCACCTGCCTCTCCATGCAGGTCACTCCTCTCCATGTCTTTATTTAGGGGTGAACCCACCGCTCCGTGTAGGGCACCTCTGTTTGTTGATAAATTAGATAGTTAAGTTTAAGGGATAAACAGGTGGATGAACAGGTCATAACGATTCCTTTTTGTGGCTGTTATTTAAGCTTAACAAAAGATTAAAGATCTTACCAACAAATAATGCAGCAACTGTGTCTCAATCTGTTGTGGAGAAAAGAAAGCCGTCAGTGTGTAACGGGTGCTATTTATTGCCTAATTCAGTTTGTGCCAAAAAGGTCAGAGGTCAAAAGTGAACTAATCTCACATAGTTAAATAAAGGTGATCATGAAATGCAGGACATGAAAAAATTGGAAACACAGTCTTAAATAAACATAAGATTAAAAGTAAAATAAGAATACAAGTGAAACCAAAGTTAAAATAAACATTGGGAAACAACCCAGATAAAAAATACTATATACCTTACTGCGGGTCCCAGAGTAGGTTGCGCTACCGTGACATGTATTATCAATGTGACGAGGACCCCAAAGGGAAAAATGGTGAACTAAAAACAGTCACAATGATTAAAAACCGCAACATTGTAATAATGCATGCCATACCGAGTGGATGCAAACAGTAATGCAGTGTGGAGAGGGTTAGAGTGAAAAAATGGGGAACATCGGCAATTAAATATACAGAAAAAACATGTAATATGAAGGATATTATGGCCTAACCAGCAATTGTAATAATTGCTGGCAGTGAAAATAATGTCAATTAAAAAGGGAAGACCATATCATGCATGTGGCTAATACCTCGACAGGCAACATAAAAATGTGAATTGGAACAGCAGGAAAGAAACCAACAAAGGACACAAAAATCTGTATCAAATTAAAGGACAAGTGATGTGTAGAAGCGTACCTGGGTCTGGTCATTTTGATAGCACCGGATGGCCGAGATGTCCATGGTATGCGGGTCTGTGTCGATTGTTAGTAGATGACCCATGGCCTCATAAGGTCAACCTACTGTCACAGGGACCTATCCTCATGCCGCATAAGAACATAAAAAATGCCATACTGGGTCAGACCCAGGTCCATCAATCCCAGTATCCTGTTTCCAAAAGTGGCCAATCCAGGTCACAAGTACATGGCAGGTTTCCAAAAAGGCATACAGGTTCCACAGTGCTCATAGCGGAGTAAGCAATGGATTTCCAGGGTCCTTTTATGGACCTTTCATCCAGGAACTTGACCAAACCTTATTTAAACCAAGCTATACTAACAGCTTTTACTACATCCTCTGGTAACGAATTCCAGAGTTTGATTACATGTTGAGTAAAAAAAAAATTATCTTCTCAGTCTTAAAAGAGTTATATTTAGCTTCATTGCAAGTCCTCTAGTCTTTCTACTTTTTGATGGCATAAACAACTGATCTACATTTACCTGTTCCACTCCATTCATTAATTTATAGACCTCTATCATATCCCCCCTCAGCCGTCTCTTTTCGAAGTTGAAGAGCCCCAACCTTTTAAGCCTCTCCTCATAGAGGTATCCTTCCATCCCCTTTATCGTTTTTGTCGCTCTTCTCTGTACTTTTTCTAATTCTGCTATATCCTTTTTAAGATATGGTGACCAGAATTGCACACAATATTCAAGGTGCATTCACACCATGGAACAATACAGAGGCATTATAATATCCTTTGTTTTATTCTCCATTCCTTTCCTTATGATTCCTAGCATTCTGTTTGCTTTCTTGGCTGCTGCTGCACATTGGGCGTAAGTTTTCAACATATTCTCCAGGACCAAGCAGGAAGTCAGTCCTCACTTATGGGTGACGTCGGCGCCGACGGAGCCCCCGCGGAGCAATTTTCCCCCAGCTTTCAAAGAAAGCCTTTGGGAATTGCAGCGCGCATGCGCGGTCCTCTTCCAGCCCGAGGGTGCCATCTTAGCCAGTCTTCTTTTTTCCGCGGAGCCCTACAGACGTCCCCGTCTTGTCCCCGCGAAAAAGTCGATATGTCTTCATTATTTTATTCTTTTTCCTTCGGTTCGACGCCGGTCTTTTTCCCGCCCGGACTCGCGACGCCGGTCACGAGTCCTCTTACTTTTTTTCGGTTTTTCTGACTTTGTCAGCTTTCGTTTTTGATTTTTCCCTGGCAGCCCGGTCCTTTGATCTCGCAGGGGCCCTTTTTCCCCCGATGGCTGCCAGTGGGTTTAAGCGGTGTGGTCAGTGTGACCGAAATATGTCACTAACTGACACACACGACTTTTGCCTCCGCTGCCTGGGCCCGGATCATGAGGAACTGATCTGTGGGCCCTGCGGCTTAATGTCCTAAATAGCGTTGAGAAGTCCGGCGGCATCAGCGTGATAGAATCTTCGCTGACCCCAGCCGTACCCGGACCTCGTCGGAGGCCTCCGCGTCCAAAGGCTCCCAGCTCGGACCGCCGCCGGAGCTCCTCCGACCGGGGTTCTCCCTCCGGGGACCATCGTCGGACGGTGAAACCCCGCGAGGGCGGCGTCGGTGGACGCTCCTGGTTCCGCGAGGGCCAGGTCGCATAGCCCCGACAGCCGCCCCGGGTCCTTGGAGAAGGAACACCTCACGAAGCGACCTCGCCTGGAGTCGGATGAGATGCCTGCTCGGGTAAGTCCTGGCGTCCTTCTGGACTCGCCTCCGCGACAGCCGACGTCGGGCCCGACGCCGTCGGGGCCCGAGTCGGGGGCTGCTGGGTCTCCTGAGCTCGGACTTAGGTTGACGGCCTTGGAGAGCAGACTGTCTGCCTTCATGGACCAGCAGCGGACACTGCTCGCTGGCCTCGCTGGCGCCGCTGCCCCGACCGCCGGGACGTCGACGTCCAAGTCGACCCCGGAGACCGAGCCGATCCTCGAGTCGATGCGAACTCGAGTCGATCCTCGGTCGAGGTCACCCTCGGCCTCCCGTTCGGGACCGAGGGTGCCGACGCCGACTCCCTCGGCGTCGGGGCGGCAGGCGCCGCGCCCTGCCCGGGCCGACCCCACCGAGTCCTCGTCGGAGTCGGTCTGGGAGTCTGAAGAGGAAGAGTCGCCTGATTCTTTCCGGACTCGGTGTGTCCCCTCGGACTCACCGGAGTCCGAGCCTCGGAAGCAGTCCCCCCCGGAGGATGCCCGGTTCTCGGACTTCGTTAGGGATATGGCCAAGGCTTTGGCCTTCCCTGCGGATCCCGAGGAGGAGCCTCGAGCCGAAGAGCTCGACGCCCTCCAGTATGACTCTCCCGCAAGGGAACACTTTACTGTACCGGTTCCTCCTATGCTGGAACGACTACTCTTCCGCATGTGGGAGAGTCCGGCCTCCTCGCCGGTCCTGAGCAAGCGGGTCGATTCTATCTATCGAGTCCGCAAGAGCCCTGGCTTTCAAAAGGCACACAACTACCACACCATTCCATGGTAGTGGAATCGGCCATGCATCGTCTTAAGAGCCAGAAGATGCACTCCTCGGTGCCTCCTGGCAGGGAGGCCCGTAACCTGGATGGCCTTGGTAAGAAGTGTTTCCAGGGCTCTATGCTCGCATGTCATGTCCAGACTTACCAGCTATACATGGGCATGTATCTCCGGGATCTGGCTAAAGAGCTAGCCGGATTCTCCGCTGGTTTGTCCGAGGAACCCTTGCGGAGGTTCCTGGCCTTGTCCACTGGCATTCGGGAATGCTCAAAGTTCATGTCCCGAGCAGCCTATGATGGCTTTGAAGCATCGGCTCGAGTGGCCGCAGCCGGCATCGGTGCCCGCCAACAGGCTTGGCTTCAGTCGTCAGACCTTGAGCCCTGGGTGCAGGACAAGTTGGTCGATGTCCCCTGCCGAGGCGAAAACCTCTTTGGCAAGCCCATGGCGGAGAAGGCTGCGCAAATTGAGACTGAGACTCTCACCAGGACCAGGCTTTCTAGGAAGACCTCCGCCCCTTCCCAGAAAAAGAAGGGCTCGGGGAAAAAGTCCTTTTACACCCGAGGAAGGCGGCTGCCTACAAACAATACCCCCATTATCAGGCCCCTGCGGCTCCCCAACAGGGCCAGCAGGCCAAGGGACGGGGTAACGGGTCCCGTAGGCAGCAAGCCCCCAAGCCTGCACCACCAGCCCCTGCTCAGCAGGGTGGGGGTTTTTGACTCACTAAGCATAGCCTCTCCCCCCCCGCTGGTTCCTCCCAGCACCGGAGGCCGGCTGGTTCACTTCGCCCACAGGTGGTCCAGCATCACCGCAGATGCCTGGGTGCTTCAAGTCGTGCGAGAAGGCTATCTTCTCCACTTCCACCAGGTCCCTCCCTCCTATTTTCCGGGAGAACCTCCACGACCCCCTCTGCACAGGGAATTACTCCTTCAGGAGTTAGCAGGTCTTCTGCAGGAACAGGCGGTGGAACCGGTGCCACACCACCTGAGAGGTCAAGGCTTTTATTCCAGGTATTTTCTAATACCAAAGAGAACAGGGGGCCTCAGACCCATCCTGGACTTGCGCAACCTCAACAAGTTTCTTGTGCGGGAGAAGTTCAAAATGCTTACCCTTGGAATCCTTCTGCCCTACCTCCAGCAGGGAGATTGGCTATGCTCCTTGGATCTAAAGGATGCCTACACGCACATCCTCATCCACCCAAGCCACCGCCAATACCTAAGGTTTGTGGTGGCAGAAAATCATTACCAGTACAGAGTACTGCCCTTTGGCCTGTCCTCCGCACCGCGAGTCTTCACAAAATGTCTCGCGGTGGTGGCGGCCCATCTCCGGCTTCACGGCCTCTATGTCTTTCCGTACCTCGACGACTGGCTCATCAGAGCAGCGTCCGCTCGGGAGGTCACCAACGCCACGCGCCGCACGGTGACTCTTCTGCAGCACTTGGGCTTTGTTATAAACTTCGCAAAGTCCACTTTGCTCCCCTCACAGGATCTCGAGTTCATTGGCGCAAGGCTGCACACTCCTCAGGCGCGAGCATACCTACCGCTCGACAGGGCTCAACGGCTCATGGACCTAGCCGACCGCTTTCGCAGCCAGCCCCTGGTCTCCGCCAGGCGCTTCCTGAGACTACTCGGCCATATGGCTTCCACCGTCCATGTGACCCCCAATGCCCGCCTGAATATGCGGCCTGCTCAATGGTGTCTCCGCCAGCAGTGGCGACAAGCCACAGGCGGCCTAGCAGACCTAGTGCGCGTCTCCGAGCCGCTGATCTCGTCTCTCCGGTGGTGGCTTCGACAGCCGAACCTGATATTCGGTATGCCTTTCCAGTCACCTCAGCCGACCCGGGTGCTGACCACGGATGCATCCTTCCTGGGCTGGGGAGCACATTGCCAAGGGGCACGTACTCAGGGCCTCTGGACCACGTGGGAGTCTGCTCAGCAGATCAACTTCCTGGAGCTCAGGGCGATCCGCCTGGCTCTCAAGGCCTTCTCCCACCTGACTTCCCACCAGTCCGTCCTTGTCCAGACGGACAATCAAGTTGCCATGTTCTACGTGAACAAGCAGGGGGGCACGGGCTCCTTCCTCCTCTGCCGGGAGGCACAGAAGCTCTGCTCTTGGGCCGTCAGTCACGGCATTCTCCTCAAGGCAGTTTATCTCCCGGGCAAGAAAATTGCCTGGCGGACCAAACTCAGCAGGATCCTCCAGCCGCACGAGTGGCGTCTGGATCCCTTGGTAGTTCAGAAGCTCTTCCTAAAGTGGGGGCCTCCCCACGATGGATCTCTTTGCCAGTCCTCACAACCGGCAGCTTCCTCGCTTCTGCTCTCGTCAGCCACACCCCCTTCGGGTTGCGGCGGACGCTTTTCTAATTTCATGGTCGGGGAGCCTTCTGTACGCTTTCCCTCCCATCCCGCTAGTCTCTCGGACTCTTTTCAAGGTTCTCCGAGACAAAGCCTTCATGATCCTGGTGGCCCCTCGCTGGCCCAGACAGCCGTGGTTTCCGCTCCTACTGCAATTAGCGGTGGAGGATCCATTCCCTCTGGGGGTACAACCGGATCTCCTCACTCAGGATCAGGGGTCTCTACTACACCCCAACCTCAGGTCTCTCAACCTCATGGCCTGGCTGCTGAGAGGGTAGTCCTTGCTCCCCTTCTCCTGCCGGCAGAGGTGGAGGAGGTCGTATTGGCTTCGCAACGGCCTTCTACCCGCAAATGCTACGCCCTTAAATTTATTTATTTATTATTTATTATTTATTTATTACATTTTCTTTTATACCGCGCTATTTAAGATCAGTGCGGTTTACAATAAACATTGAAACTACACATCTCAGTTTAGTGATTTGTGCTTACAATAAACATTTAAAATAACTCGGGTATACAATGAACAAGTTTCTTAACAGGGAGAACAATAACTATATACAGGCCAGTTAAATGGCGTCGCTTTGCTGTCTGGTGTACCCAACAGTCTCAGGATCCCTTCTCCTGCCCGGTGTCGGTGATCTTGCAGTACTTGCTACACCTCTCTAATCTGGGACTTAAGTCCAACTCCGTCAAAGTTCACCTCAGTGCTCTTTCGGCACATCATGTGCCGGTGGACGGTAGACCTCTCTCCAGCGACCCTCTCGTAGCGAGGTTTCTCCGAGGTCTCCTTCTACTTAAACCACCTCTGCGCCCGCCAGCGCCTGACTGGGACCTGAATGTGGTTTTGCAGCGGATCACCTGTCCGCCTTTTGAACCTATGGCTACCTGTTCTCTCCGTTTTCTGTCTTGGAAAACACTGTTCTTGATAGCCCTCACTTCCGCTAGACGCGTAAGTGAATTGCAGGCCCTCGTGTCTGATCCCCCTTACACTCGGTTCTACAAAAATAGGGTAGTCCTGCGGACTCACCCAAAGTTTCTTCCAAAAGTGGTCTCCCCTTTTCACATCAATCAGGAGGTGGTACTTCCAACCTTCTTTCCCAGACCACACTCCAGCCGAGCTGAAACGGTCCTCCATACCCTGGACTGTAGAAGGGCTTTGAACTTCTACCTTGACCGTACGCGGGAGCACCGTAAAGCTGCTCAGCTTTTTGTGTCTTTTGACCCCAATAAATTGGGGCTCCCGGTCTCCAAGCGTACTCTGTCCATCTGGGTTGCGGACTGTATCTCTTGGGCTTATGGGGCAGCCGGACTCTCCTTAGAAAGTCGAGTCACGGCTCATTGCGTTCGGGCAAAGGCTACGTCAGTGGCTTACCTCCGCTCTGTTCCGCTGGCAGACATCTGCCGGGCCGCTACTTGGTCTTCGAGCCAGACTTTTGCGGTCCATTACTGTCTCGAGAGGGAGTCCCGCAGGGACAGTGCTTTCGGACAGGCAGTCCTCCGTAATCTCTTTGAGGTCTGAGCAACTCCTACCCTCCATCCCGGATGTGGGCTACCGGTGGGTGATAATTCAGCGAAGATTCTTTCCTTCTGTGCTGCTGAGCTAGAGGGAGCTCATTTTTGTGCTTAGGGTCTCCGGTAGCCGTGAGCTTGGGAGTCCCATAAGTGAGGACTGACTTCCTGCTTGGTCCTGGAGAAAGCGTAGTTACTCACCTGTAACAGGTGTTCTCCAGGAGCAGCAGGAATCAGTCCTCACTACCCTCCCTCCTCCCCTTGGAGTTGCAATCGTCTGCTTATGTTTTTTGCAAATCTTTTTATGCTGTCTTTTTTAGCTATGTCATCTGACTGGCTAAGATGGCACCCTCGGGCGGGAAGAGGACCGCGCATGCGCGCTGCAATTCCCAAAGGCTTTCTTTGAAAGCTGGGGGAAAATTGCTCCGCGGGGGCTCCGTCGGCGCCGACGTCACCCATAAGTGAGGACTGATTCCTGCTGCTCCTGGAGAACACCTGTTACAGGTGAGTAACTACGCTTTATCCACGATGACGCCTAAATCTTTTTCCTGGATGGTGGTTTCTAAGGTGGTATCTTGCATCGTGTAACCATAGTTTGGGTTTTTCTTTGCTAGGTGCATAACTTTGAACTTTTCAACATTAAATTTCATCTGCCATTTGAATGTCCAGTCTTCCATTTTATCAAGGTCCTCTTGCAATTTTTCACAATCCTCTTGTATTTTAAAACTTTGAATAATTTTGTGTCATCTGCAAAATGTCATCACCTCACTCGTTATTCCCATTTCCAAGTCATTTATGAAAATGTTAAAAAGCATTGGGCTCAGCACAGATCCCTGGGGTACTCCACTGTTCGCCTTTATTCATTGAGAAAATTCGCCATTTAGCTCTACTCTCTGCTTTCTGTCTTTTAACAAGTTCCTGATCCACAATACTACACTGCCTCCAATCCTATGACTTTTTAATTTCAGCTCGGGTACATTGTGACCTGTAACACAGAGACACCCTATACATCATGAGCAATGTTCCCTCTAATTTTCTGTAGGCTGTGTGCGCTTAAAATATCAGCTGTGCAGCTTTTGAAGGAAGGTTAAATTTTTTTGCGCCACATAACGACACTCAGAGTTATATACTTTAAAATTTGACTACGCGTCAGAATACAGTATTATACCACATTGCACTAGAAAATATTGTAGAACTTGTGAAAACCGTAAATGCACAACAACTTTTAAATTTTAAGACGTCTGTGTTGTTTTCTATCAGAATCAGAATCGTAATTTTTGTGCGCTTTGTTGTAAAGTACGTGCGCTCGCTCGGCGAGGTGTGTGCGCACGCACATGCGCACAGCTTAGAGGGAACAGTGATCATGAGATATCCCTGCATAATGCCTTCTCTGCTTTGGTTAATGAGGATGCCCAATCCATGGAAACTGAAGGGCCCTTAATTGAGACAGTCAATGCCCAATCTCCTGATAAAGCACCGAATATGAAGAAAAACTCACCGAACAGAAAACTACTACTACTTGGAGATTCCATCATCAGAGGCACCAACTTGGGATAACAGTTCAGAGGAGAGAAGATAAGAATACAAACCAAATTGTTGATGTACTTAGCGCAGAAAGTGAGCACTCCAAAATTGATGTTGTCATCCACTTGGGTACAAATGGCCTGGCCAAAAACAGTGCCTCCACAGTTCAAAGGGACTTCTAAACTCTGGGAGAGAAACTCAAGCCCGTTGTTAACACTGTAGCATTCTCGGAAGTTCTACCTGTTCTTGGTAAGGGGGCAAAAAGGCTACATCACATAAACAGCTTTAATACATGGCTCCAGACCTGGTGCAAACAAGAAGGATTCAGATTTATAGGCGACTGGGGAAATAGATGGACCAACAAGAGACTATATTGTGCTGATGGACTACATCTCTCTGTCACAGGGAAAAGAATCCTAAGTGAAAAATTCAGGCAGTATGTGGATATGCATTTAAACTAGAAAAAGGGGTGACAGATGGGGAAGGACAATTTCAGGACGTCACTCCCAGCAAAAGCAGAATAACATCAGAAACAGCCACACTTTTAAACCACACATCAATGATAAGTGGAAGGAAGTGGGCAGAACAAAATCAATGCAAAATACATGAAAGCCAGTTAAATGCTGGAAAGCAATGAGCACAAATGCTCGAAGCTTAGCCAATAAAGTTCCGGACCTGGAAGCCCTAATGGTGGAAATGGACTTGGACATTGTAGCCATTACAGAAACATGGGGGTATGTTTACTAAACCGTCTTAACGTGCGCCCGGCAATAGTGTGCAGGATGCCATAAAAGGAGTGGGCGTTTCGGTCTTAACGTGGCAAAATGGGATTATCACGCGATAACACGCGCTGCGCACAATATCGGGCGAAACACCGCTAAGCGCGTTAACGCGCGATAATCTTAAGTAGGCGCGCAGACATGCAAACACAGAAGCAGAGGTGTAACACAATGGTTAATACACTGACTGATGGTACAGGGGTCATGAGTTCGATCCCCCAGTGTGTCTAATGCATAAGGATGGCTGAGGCATCACCCTTTACGTTTAAGTAGTGCTTTTTGAGGCATTATACTTTTATTTTAATTAGTGCTGCCAGCAAATACACCCTCACGGTGGCGTAACCTAAGGTGCCGCATAAGGCACCCTATAACGCACTCCATAGGGCACATTATAAAGTGCACTGTCCGCCAAGGCACCCTATAATGTCCCCTATAGGACACCTTATAAGGCACCTTATAAGGTGCTTGATAGGGTGCCTTATAAGGCGCCTTATGAGGCACCTTAAGGTTACAGTACTCTGAGGGTGTTTTTCCTGGCAGCCCTAATGTACATTAAAAATAGACAATGCCTCAGACAGCCCTATCAAATAACCCCACCATAGGTTTGAACTCATGACCTCTGGCTTCACAGGTAGTGAAGTAACCAGTGGGCTACAGCTCTATAGCTGCCAACAAACCCCTGGCTGACTGCAGAAGGACTGCACGTCACTACACAAACAGTCTGCTGTGGTTACCAGGATAGGGTTAACCCACCCGTACCCATGATGCACTGCACATGCAAATCAGCAGTCGACAGATGGGCACAAGATGGGGTATGCACCCCCACAGCACCTCGGCCTGGTAGGGGAACTGACTGTGTGTGGTACTGGCACAGAGTAGCCACAGACCGTCACATTGTGCAGGTACTGTGCTCACCCTGAGGGTGAGGTGGGGCGCCCAGCACCAGGTCCACAGCACCTTTCATGGCTGAAATACGCCATGCTGCAGGTCCACATCAGTGCTACTGTTGTGTGATAGATAGTTCCTGCGGACACACCTAGGTTACATCTGTGTCCTTCTGTATTTCAAAGTCATGTCTAGCCCTTATGGGCTATGATGCACTCAGAATAGTGCATATCCTGTGTTGCCATGGTTACATGATGTAGGGGAGGGGGTGTTTGGACCCATAGGCGGATTATGTACCACCACACAACCCACCCTCTGGGGCTCAGGGTGGGAAACAGGATCGCCCACCAAAGATACACATTCTACCTCCCTGAAATGGTGGCAGTAGAGGGGACCATCAAGCCCATTCCTGCTGGGGAACAGACACCCTACAGGGCAGGCAATGCAGCGCTGTACACATCCATAAAGCAATAGCAGACAGACAATAGGCCTGGAAATGCTCAGCTGCCCCCCACCACTATCTGACATTTTCCAGCAGCAAGCCTCCAGCCACTGCACCCTGCAAGGTGTTCCAGCAAGACACATACTAGCTGCAGAGTCTGCTAGCTAGTCCATAGTGCATGGTCCTGGAGGAGATGCATGTACCCAGAACTGGAATGTCAGCATACACACCAAGCAGATAAGTCAGTGATTGGCCCCAAGAGAGAACCCATAAATATCACATGAGAGAAATACTATAGAGTACTATGGGGGAACCTAGCCATGCCGTGGTCACTGCTCAGTCAGGGTGAGAGTGACCTCCCAGCAGGACATGCTGTGGCCACCCTGTCCGTGCAGGTGGTGGCCGGGCACTACAATGTCCAAGCCATTGCCCTATGCTCTGTAAAGATGAATCCAGGCCAGGCCACCCTATCCAGGCTATTCCCACAGTACCTTGCTCCTCATTATGCACATTGGCAGGCCAATACTGGCAACAGTGCTAGCAGTGTGGGCTGAGGAAGGTGTTAGCAGCCACCACACACTGGATAGACAGACACACACTCCCCACACCTTTGCCAGCATTGTGCAACTATAGAGGTGTTTGGCAGCCCTAGCCACCACACCAGTCCTGGGCACAGTGCAGGCATGGCTGTGGTACGCAATACTGTTGGGGTCACCCCCCAGGGTGGTAAACACTGTCAGACACAAGACCTGTAGCACACTCCACAGACATCAGAAAGGTTGCTATGATGCAGCTCACTCAGAAATTTGTACTTAACCTCGGAATTGCTATCTTCCAGTAATTATAGCAACCTTTTGATAGCTGTGTACCATATTCCCAGGTTTAGGGTGGCATTGCTAAGGTATGAAAGTGCTAGTATTAGGAGATGCACGCAGGGCCCAACATCCTGCCTCTCCAGGAGGCATTGGATAATGGGGCCTGTGGGTGCGGTTGTATCTGCCCCTGCTGGCCGCTGCTTTAGGGCAGAGGTTCCCGACTCCAGTCCTGGTGGGCCAGACACTGTTCGGGTTTTCATGCTGTCCCTCATGCATATGCATGAGATACATCTGCATACCATGGGGGCGGCACATAGAAATGCAGCACAGGCATCTTTATTAGAGACAGCATGGAACCTGAATGGTGTTTGGCCCTCCAGGACTGCATTTGGGAGACTCTGCTCTAGGTAATGCGCATGTTTATGGTGTCTGTGCTCTGTAGGGTAAAATGTAGGTGTTATGGGCATGTTTACGTCATCTGCAATAAAGGTTCTGCCTGTATTAGCACGTTTTAGTAGTGGGTAAAATATGGGCACTGGGTTGGCAGGAACCACAGCTGGGACTTGAACCTGTGACCTTCTGCTCCTGAACACACTGGCTGTGTGCACTGCACCACTGTGTTGCCACAGAGACAGTGCATTCTCTGGTGATGCCATGACTGTTCGTCACAATCCGCTGGTCAGTTACCGAACGAGACACTCACAGTCCAACTATCAAAAAATCGTTCATGTATCAATGGATGTTTACAAAATCTTCAAACTTTTATCAACAAAATTACTACAAAAAACAATATCATGAATTTTTTAAATACCAACAGAGGTCTCAGACTAATTTGGCTATGCCATCTGGACTGTCGTCCGTTATCACGGCAGTATGCCTATTTGCATCAACGACCTCACAGGTAAGAGTAGGTTGAAAAACACAGTCACAAAATCCAACTGAATGATTAAACAATCTGGAAACTCTATTCTTATCTGTGTTATAGAAACAGCCCACTCTAATGGATTGAGCACTGATCCCGACGCCTCCCACAGGTACCAGTCATGCGTTTCACGACGCTAACTTTCATCAGGGGATCACTCCAATACTCTCATCCAACTTCGAATATCCTAATAAACAAACCAAACAAAAAGCTATTACCATTACTAACCACCACAAACACCCAAAACTTAACCACCATAACACTTCTCACCATTCTAGATAAATATCAAAAAAAGAAAGAAAAAGACCTCACCTTTTTAGCTTCTAAAGCTGCCCACGTTCCGCCAGAGATCACCTCTTAGTTTATCAATTATAGCACAGAACGCCGCGCATGCGGACTACCAAACAAGTTCCCAATCTTATGGAGAATGCTCAACTTCCTTACTCCAATCACGTACCGCCAGGTCACACTATCAGAAACCCAACCAATCCCACACTCACCTTCCTGACAACGTAACCACCGCTTATTCACATAGCGCCATCCAATCTACCCAAATCCTAAAGCCAAACCACATTCTAAACATACAATCTAAACACATGATAAAACGCCGCCTCTTACCAACATGTCATGCTTTATCTTTATCAACTCCTGAGTAACGTCCCTAACGAAATATTACAACCTGTTCAAAAAACAAATCACGGCCAAGAAATCTAACTACAGAACCAGCCGATCAAATCCACCTTCGAATACAACCTATCACGTCCACCCTCAGATACAGCGTGCCCATTCTACAGAAACATTCAAACCCTTAGGGAATACTGTATTAAAGGTGTAAATCCACCACTGTTCTCGTCTAATAAGAATCTGATCCGATGGTACACTAAATTCACTCTGTGACACCTGATCTACACACAAAACCTGAAGCTGTTCATATTGATGATGTTGCTCTACACAATGCTGAACTATCGGGGCCTCCATCACTGCATGCTTTAAGCGACTTTTATGCTCACGAATCCGAACTCTAAACGCCCGTGTGGTCTTCCCTATATAAGCTAAACCACAGGGGCACAAGATAACATAAACTACATTTTTAGAACCACAGGTGGTGGAAAATCTCAAACTTCTACGTAACCCGTTGTACTCAAAACAGGAAGCTTCAATAGTCAGCGCACATATATCGCAATTCTCACAGCGACGGTGGCCTCTACTAGGGATCTCACTCATTTCCATCTCAGATGATCGCAAAACAGTGGGACTTAAAAATTCTTTAAGATTACGGTCACGAGTCCATACACACCTCACTACCTTCCCAGTCAAAACCAGGGACAGCTGCCAAAACGTTAGAATGTCTTTTAATGATACACTGTATCTCTGAACTTATCGGGGAATACTTCGTAATGAGGTTCACATGAGAAGAGGCTACTGCTTCTGTAGGGTTCAAACGAGGCTCCAAAAGTAAAGCGCGACGATTAAAACGCGCTCGAGTGTAAGCTCTCTTAACCACTGACAGGGGATACCCTCTGGCTAGAAAATCAGCAAAAAGCGCTTTAGCACGCCATTTAAAATCCTTAAAATCAGAGCAGTTCCTGTGAAAGCGCAGGAACTGAGAATACGGTAGGCTTTCTTTCAGTCTGCGTGGATGCAAACTGCGAAAATGTAAGAAGGTGTTCCTATCTACTCTTTTCCTAAAAACAGAGGTACTCCACCCTCGAGAGGAACGACAGATCTCTACATCAAGATATTGAAGAATTTCTCTATGAAAAGCATGAGTAAAGGTGATATTCTCATCTAGTTGGTTCAACCAGTCAAAAACTGAAAAAGGGACTGCTCTGTACCTTGCCACATCAGGAAAATGTCATCAATATATCTACGCCATAACAAAATCTGAGGGGTGAAAGATGACGAAACTACCCATTTCTTCTCAAACAGCCCCATATAGATACCTTAAAGCAAGATGAGTCAGCAGACAATTATGCATCCAAATTGGAGGCCTTGAATCGTCAAGTTTCTTCTCTGCAGCAAGAAGTAAAGGAAAAGAAAATTAAAAAACTGAAACGAGACAATTCTGATTACACTGTAGGCTACATCTACCCCTGGATGAACACTAAACGGGTTTTCAATAAAAAGTAAAAAAAACGCGTTAATTTTGAAACATCTTCTGAAGAAACGTCATCGGTTGATTCTGCATCTTCAGGACGAGGTACACGGGATTTTTTAGACGACAATTCGGGACACAAAGAGAAAACGAAGAAAACATCAGAACCACAAGGGCAAACGAGACAACGTTACAACACTCGCCAGAAATGATTTCTCAGGATGATTTATTGTTGAATATCTCAGGTAACTCACTATCTGCAGCAGCTGTTAATGTACTGAATAAGGGCTTGTCTTTTGTACCTTTTATTCGATTTGACTCTTTTCAGTTTAGGCTGGATTTTGAGCGATTAATACGGAAACTCAGTCTTAAACATTATTTTGGTGGGAGTGATCTTTTGTCCAGCCACTCTGCTGATGAGGTTGTGGTCCCACGGGAACCGTTGCCCCTCCGATCCACATGGTCCCCCCCTGATCCACTGCATCCGGCGTTGGAAGTGTTCAAACGCTTGGTTTTAACAGACGTGCGGGAGTTGGAGGGGAACCATAACCTGAGGAATACAGCTCTATCTCGGGATGAACAGAAGGCCCTGGTTGAGTTACAGAATAGACAAGATATTGTTGTAAAATGGGCCGATAAGGGGGGAGCTGTAGTGGTCCTCTCCCGGATTGGCTACATACAAGAGGCCTTGTCACAATTGCAGGATGCAACGGTATATAGTAAGCTGCAGTTTGATCCATGTGAGTTTTTGCAAAGAACGATTCGATCTGTGACTCAACAAGCCCTGATGGATGGTTTCATTTCTAGGAAGGAGTTTTCATACCTGAATGTAGCTGCGCCAACGACTGCTAAATTCTATTTGGTTCCCAAGGTGCATAAACGCCTACAAGATCCGCCTGGTCGGCCTATTGTCTCTACAAGAGGCAGCATCCTTGAACCACTGTCTACATATGTTGATTCGTATTTACGTCCACTGTTATCAACCATTCCTTCCTATATCCGCGATACAACTCATTTTTTGAATGTGTTAAAGAATATGGATGAGTGGTCTCAGCATGAGGATGTTTTTCTAGTGACATTGGACGTGGTGTCATTGTACACACTGTGATAAGGAAGCTTATCATAGCTCAGGAAGGAGCTATAGAAAAGGTGAAGTGACTCTGAACAAGCAACCTGTCAGTTCTGGTAGAAATAAGAAAACAGAATTTTCCCATAAAAGACTACCAGTCCCAGAATGCACCAGGTTTCCAACAGCCATTAGAGGAGCTGAAGTGGGGAAACGTGTGTTCAATCAGGAGGGCTATGAGGTAATCCCTAAGCACTCATCTCAAAGGGCAGGGCCTGATTCAGCACAGCTGCGCTGTGTTAGGGAGGAGCACTCATCTAAGCAGAATAAGAGTAGAGTTTATTCTACAGGTGACCATCTTCATGATCACCTTGGATATCCAGAGAATTGTCCTCAGTATCCTGAGAATCAGCTTGAGTTTGATCATCAGTTTCATCTAAGAACATAAGAACATAAGAAATGCCATACTGGGTCAGACTGAGGTCCATCAAGCCCAGTATCCTGTTTCCAACAGTGGCCAATCTAGGTCATACGTACCTAGCAGTTTCCCCAAAAGACACAGGTTCTGCAGTGCTTGTACTAGGCCAAGCATTGATATCCTGGGTCCCTTTTTAATAGTGGTTTATGGACCTTTCCTCCAGGAACTTGTCCAAACCTTTTTTAAACCCAGCTATACTAACAGCCCTTACTACATCCTCCGGTAACAGATTCCAGAGTTTGATTACACGTTGAGTGAAGAAATATTTTCTCCTATTTGTCTTAAATAGTTTACCCTGTAGCTTCATTACATGTCCCCTAGTCCTTCTATATTCTGATAGCGTAAACAATTGATCCACGTTTATCCGTTCCACTCCATTCATTAATTTATACACCTCTTATCATATCTCCCCTCAGCTGTCTCTTTTCTAGGTTAAAGAGCCCTAACCTTTTTAGCCTCTCTTCATAGGAGTAGCCTTCCATCCCCTTCACCAATTTGGTGGCTCTTCTCTGTACTTTTTCTAATAACTCTATGTCCTTTTTAAGATACGGTGACCAGAATTGCACACAATATTCAAGGTGCGGTCGTACCATGGAGCGATACAGAGGCATTATAATATCCTTTGTTTTATTCTCCATCCCTTTCCTTATGATACCTAGCATTCTATTTGCTTTCTTGGCCGCCGCTGCACACTGGGCGGAGGGTTTTAACATGTTATCCACGATGACTCCTAAATCTTTTTCCTGGGTGGTGGTTTCTAATGTGGAGCCTTGCATCGTGTAACTATAGTGTGGGTTGTTCTTTCCTAGGTGCATAACTTTGCACTTGTCCACATTAAATTTCATCTGCCATTTGGATGCCCAGTCCTTCCAATTTATCCAGATCCTCCTGCAGTTTTCCACAATCCTCTTGGGTTTTAACAACTTTAAACAGTTTTGTGTCATCTGCAAATTTGATAACCTCACTAGTTATTCCCTTTTCCAGGTCATTTATGAATATGTCAAAAAGTAGCGGACCCAGTACAGATCCCTGGGGTACTCCACTATTCACCTTTTTCCATTGGGAATATTGGCCATTTAGCCCTACCCTCTGCTTTCTATCTTTTAACCAGTTCCCGATCCACAATAGTACACTGCCTCCTATCCCATGACTTTTTAGCTTCGCCAAAAGTCTCTGATGGGGGACCTTGTCAAAAGCTTTCTGAAAGTCCAGATACACTATATCAACCGACTCACCTTTGTCTACCTGTTTATGCACACCTTCAAAAAAACAGATCAGATTAGTAAGACAAGATCTTCCTTGTCTAAAGCCATGTTGGCTGTCTCCCATTAGGCCATGACTATCTACATGCTGTGTAATTTTGTTCTTTATGATGGTTTCTACCATTTTCCCTGGTACTGACGTCAGGCTCACCGGTCTGTAATTTCCCGGGTCACCCCTGGAACCCTTTTTAAAAATTGGTGTTACGTTGGCGACCCTCCAATCTTCAGGTATTACAGATGATTTTAATGAAAGTTCACAGATTACCAATAACAGGTCTGCAATCTCATATTTCAGTTCTTTCAACACTCTGGGATGTATACCATCCGGTCCAGGTGATTTGCTACTATTCAGTTTATCAAATAGTTGTAATATATCTTCCCGGTGTAGCGATATTTCTCTCAATTCCTCTGCAGTATCACCTTTAAATACCACTTCAGTCTTGGGTAACATCCCTACATCTTCCTCATTAAAGACCGAAGCAAAGAATTCATTCAGTCTCTCTGCTATAGCCTTGTCTCCTCTTACTGCCCCTTTTACCCCTCTATCATCTAATGGTCCAATTGACTCTCTCACAGGCCTTTTGCTACGAATGTACTTGAAAAAGTCTTTATTTCGTGTTTTTGCTTCCGTAGCAAGTCTCTTCTCAAATTCCCGCTTTGCCTGCCTTATCAATGCTTTACATTTAACTTGCCAGTGCTTGTGCTGTTTCCAGTTTTCATCATTTGGCTCTTTTTTCCATTTCCTGAAGGTTGCTCTTTTGGCAGCAACAGCCTCTCTGACCTCACCTTTAAACCATGCTGGCAGTTTTTTGGACTTTCTTCCACTTTTCTTAATGCGTGGAATACAGCTGGTCTGGGCTTCGAGGATAGTATTTTAAAATAACACCCAAGCTTGCTGTAAGTCTTTAACCTTTGGAACCGCTCCTTTTAGTTTTTCCGAACTATATTCCTCATTCTATCATAGTCTCCCTTTTGAAAGTTAAAAGGTAGTACTGTGGATTCCTTTACTATCTGTCCTCCACTGATTAAATCAAACATGATCATACTATGATCACTATTGCCAAATGGTCCCAACACCCTTATTTCTTGCACCAGATCTGGCGTTCCACTAAGGACTAGGTCCAGTATGGCTTCCCCTCTGGTCGGTTCATGAATCAGCTGCTCCAAGAAGCAGTCATTTATTTCATCTAGAAACTTTATCTCTTTAGCTTGTCCTGCTGTGACACTGTCCCAGTCGATACCGGGGTAATTGAAATCACCCATTATTACTACTCTGTTGTGGCTTTTGTTAGCTTCCTTGATTTCTTTGAGCATTTCATCATCCATTTGTTCATTCTGGCCAGGTGGTCGATAGTATACTCCCACTGCCATCACCTTCCCCTTCATAAATGGAATTTCAATCCATAGAGATTCTACAGCAAATTTTGTTCCCTGCAAAACTTTAATCCTTTCTGACTCAATGCCCTCTCTAACATAGAGCGCAACCCCTCCACCAATTTGTTCAGCTCTATCATTACGATATAGTTTGTATCCAGGTATCACAGTGTCCCACTGGTTATCCTCCTTCCACCATGTCTCTGAGAGTGCAATCATATCTAACCTCTCATTTAGTGCTATATATTCTAATTCTCCCATCTTATTGTTTAGACTTCTAGCACTGGCATACAAGCATTTTAGAGACTGTATTTTATTATTATTAATCTGGCTATTTGTAGGCATGGGTAATTGGGAATCCTTATGCTCTGTCTGCTCCTTACTCAAGGGCATTTGGGCTACTATTCTCCCTTTTGGAACCTCACTGCTTTTGGTAGTATCCTTCAAGGATACCTTTGTCCGAACCATGCGCTCCTGGGTGACTGTCGGCTTTCCCCTATTTTCTAGTTTAAAAGCTTCTCTATCTCTTTTTTAAAGGTTAATGCCAGCAGTCTGGTCCCATCCTGATTAAGGTGAAGCCCATCCCTTCGGAAGAGCCCCCCCTTTCCCCAGAATGTTCTCCAGTTCCTAACAAATCCAAAACCCTCATCCTTGCACCATTGTCTCATCCACGCATTGAGACTCCGGAGCTCTGCCTGTCTTTTGGGTCCTGCACGTGGAACAGGAAGCATTTCGGAGAACGCTATCCTGGAAGTTCTGGATATCAACTTCCTACCTAAAAGCTTAAATTTAGCCTCCAGAACTTCCCTACCACATTTTCTTATGTCATTGGTACCAACATGTACCAAGACAGCAGACTCCCCCCAGCACTATCTATGATCCTATCTAGGCGGTGCGTGAGATCTGCTACCTTCGCACCAGGCAGGCATGTTACCAGGCGATCCTCACGTCCACCAGCCACCCAGCTATCTACATTCCTAATGATTGAATCACCAACTATAACAGCTGTCCTGACCCTCCCCTCATGGGGACATGGCTCTGGAGAAACGTCCTCGGTGTGAGAGGGTTTTACATCACCTGGAGGACAGGTCCTAGTTAAAGGATCACTTCCTGCCACACCAGGGTGATGCTCTCCTGTCACGTGACCTCTCTCCTCCATGGCAACAGGGATGCTGCCAGACTGAAGGATCATCAGAAGCAGAAGCCAAACCGGACGGACAGAGAGGGAAAGAGACCCTTTGGAAGAAGGAAGAGAAAAGCCTTTGAGAGGTCTAGAAGAGTCCAAAGCAGTACGTATATACTGGGAGGTATTCCAAGGGCCAGCATACTCCATTGGACTGGGGAAAGCCAGAGGAATGGTGCTGCAGAGCTAGGAATCACCAGAGGCTACCTGTGAGGGAGACGGCTGCACGTGGAAGGGACCCTAAGACCTGTGCCAGAAGGTATGTGAAGAGAGATCCAGTGTCCAGTGATCTGGATTGGAAGGCTGGACATAAGAACTGGACTACATACTGGCCAGGCTATATAGAGAGGAACTCTAGCAGCAATGGAAGCTCAGGTATGAACACTGATCTATGCCCTAGCTATAACCTTGAAAGACAGCAGGGAAACAAGTATTCTCCTGAAAATGTTCCATTGAAAGATTCATCTGTGCCAATCCATGATATTGCACCCATGCTTATTGAACAAGGGGGAAAAATAGCAGATGAGGATCCTGTTTATATGGACTGCTCTCTATCTAAACTCTGTTGGTAACTTTCTGTTATAAAGTACAGCAACCATCACAAAGAAATACAAATTTGTTCTTTAATCTACTCAGAAAAGCTCCTGAAGCAGGATTTGACTCACACAGTAGAAAGCAAGCCAGCTTAAGGGGTTTCAGCTGGATAACTGCTAGCAATTAAGCCTTACCTAATTGCTTGTGAGCTAGGAGAGAATCACTTCTGTATCTATGTGGGAAGTAATCAGAAGTTAATCTAAAAAGAACAGTTTGTTTTTTTTGCTTTGTGGCTTTTCATTTGTTGTTTTCCTGATTTTGACTTTGTTTTTCCAAGTTAACACTGAAAGCAAGTAACCTAATTTATGTGCTACCAAGCATATCTGTGTTGGGAGAAATAACCCCATAAATAAATATCTTATTGGCGATAATCTTAAGTAGGCGCGCAGACATGCAAACACAGAAGCAGAGGTGTAACACAATGGTTAATACACTGACTGATGGTACAGGGGTCATGAGTTCGATCCCCCAGTGTGTCTAATGCATAAGGATGGCTGAGGCATCACCCTTTACGTTTAAGTAGTGCTTTTTGAGGCATTATACTTTTATTTTAATTAGTGCTGCCAGCAAATACACCCTCACGGTGGCGTAACCTAAGGTGCCGCATAAGGCACCCTATAACGCACTCCATAGGGCACATTATAAAGTGCACTGTCCGCCAAGGCACCCTATAATGTCCCCTATAGGACACCTTATAAGGCACCTTATAAGGTGCTTGATAGGGTGCCTTATAAGGCGCCTTATGAGGCACCTTAAGGTTACAGTACTCTGAGGGTGTTTTTCCTGGCAGCCCTAATGTACATTAAAAATAGACAATGCCTCAGACAGCCCTATCAAATAACCCCACCATAGGTTTGAACTCATGACCTCTGGCTTCACAGGTAGTGAAGTAACCAGTGGGCTACAGCTCTATAGCTGCCAACAAACCCCTGGCTGACTGCAGAAGGACTGCACGTCACTACACAAACAGTCTGCTGTGGTTACCAGGATAGGGTTAACCCACCCGTACCCATGATGCACTGCACATGCAAATCAGCAGTCGACAGATGGGCACAAGATGGGGTATGCACCCCCACAGCACCTCGGCCTGGTAGGGGGAACTGACTGTGTGTGGTACTGGCACAGAGTAGCCACAGACCGTCACATTGTGCAGGTACTGTGCTCACCCTGAGGGTGAGGTGGGGCGCCCAGCACCAGGTCCACAGCACCTTTCATGGCTGAAATACGCCATGCTGCAGGTCCACATCAGTGCTACTGTGTGTGATAGATAGTTCCTGCGGACACACCTAGGTTACATCTGTGTCCTTCTGTATTTCAAAGTCATGTCTAGCCCTTATGGGCTATGATGCACTCAGAATAGTGCATATCCTGTGTTGCCATGGTTACATGATGTAGGGGAGGGGGTGTTTGGACCCATAGGCGGATTATGTACCACCACACAACCCACCCTCTGGGGCTCAGGGTGGGAAACAGGATCGCCCACCAAAAGATCCACATTCTACCTCCCTGCAATGGTGGCAGTAGAGGGGACCATCAAGCCCAGTCCTGCTGGGGAACAGACACCCTACAGGGCAGGCAATGCAGCGCTGTACACATCCATAAAGCAATAGCAGACAGACAATAGGCCTGGAAATGCTCAGCTGCCCCCCACCACTATCTGACATTTTCCAGCAGCAAGCCTCCAGCCACTGCACCCTGCAAGGTGTTCCAGCAAGACACATACTAGCTGCAGAGTCTGCTAGCTAGTCCATAGTGCATGGTCCTGGAGGAGATGCATGTACCCAGAACTGGAATGTCAGCATACACACCAAGCAGATAAGTCAGTGATTGGCCCCAAGAGAGAACCCATAAATATCACATGAGAGAAATACTATAGAGTACTATGGGGGAACCTAGCCATGCCGTGGTCACTGCTCAGTCAGGGTGAGAGTGACCTCCCAGCAGGACATGCTGTGGCCACCCTGTCCGTGCAGGTGGTGGCCGGGCACTACAATGTCCAAGCCATTGCCCTATGCTCTGTAAAGATGAATCCAGGCCAGGCCACCCTATCCAGGCTATTCCCACAGTACCTTGCTCCTCATTATGCACATTGGCAGGCCAATACTGGCAACAGTGCTAGCAGTGTGGGCTGAGGAAGGTGTTAGCAGCCACCACACACTGGATAGACAGACACACACTCCCCACACCTTTGCCAGCATTGTGCAACTATAGAGGTGTTTGGCAGCCCTAGCCACCACACCAGTCCTGGGCACAGTGCAGGCATGGCTGTGGTACGCAATACTGTTGGGGTCACCCCCCAGGGTGGTAAACACTGTCAGACACAAGACCTGTAGCACACTCCACAGACATCAGAAAGGTTGCTATGATGCAGCTCACTCAGAAATTTGTACTTAACCTCGGAATTGCTATCTTCCAGTAATTATAGCAACCTTTTGATAGCTGTGTACCATATTCCCAGGTTTAGGGTGGCATTGCTAAGGTATGAAAGTGCTAGTATTAGGAGATGCACGCAGGGCCCAACATCCTGCCTCTCCAGGAGGCATTGGATAATGGGGCCTGTGGGTGCGGTTGTATCTGCCCCTGCTGGCCGCTGCTTTAGGGCAGAGGTTCCCGACTCCAGTCCTGGTGGGCCAGACACTGTTCGGGTTTTCATGCTGTCCCTCATGCATATGCATGAGATACATCTGCATACCATGGGGCGGCGCATAGAAATGCAGCACAGGCATCTTTATTAGAGACAGCATGGAACCTGAATGGTGTTTGGCCCTCCAGGACTGCATTTGGGAGACTCTGCTCTAGGTAATGCGCATGTTTATGGTGTCTGTGCTCTGTAGGGTAAAATGTAGGTGTTATGGGCATGTTTACGTCATCTGCAATAAAGGTTCTGCCTGTATTAGCACGTTTTAGTAGTGGGTAAAATATGGGCACTGGGTTGGCAGGAACCACAGCTGGGACTTGAACCTGTGACCTTCTGCTCCTGAACACACTGGCTGTGTGCACTGCACCACTGTGTTGCCACAGAGACAGTGCATTCTCTGGTGATGCCATGACTGTTCGTCACAATCCGCTGGTCAGTTACCGAACGAGACACTCACAGTCCAACTATCAAAAAATCGTTCATGTATCAATGGATGTTTACAAAATCTTCAAACTTTTATCAACAAAATTACTACAAAAAACAATATCATGAATTTTTTAAATACCAACAGAGGTCTCAGACTAATTTGGCTATGCCATCTGGACTGTCGTCCGTTATCACGGCAGTATGCCTATTTGCATCAACGACCTCACAGGTAAGAGTAGGTTGAAAAACACAGTCACAAAATCCAACTGAATGATTAAACAATCTGGAAACTCTATTCTTATCTGTGTTATAGAAACAGCCCACTCTAATGGATTGAGCACTGATCCCGACGCCTCCCACAGGTACCAGTCATGCGTTTCACGACGCTAACTTTCATCAGGGGATCACTCCAATACTCTCATCCAACTTCGAATATCCTAATAAACAAACCAAACAAAAAGCTATTACCATTACTAACCACCACAAACACCCAAAACTTAACCACCATAACACTTCTCACCATTCTAGATAAATATCAAAAAAAGAAAGAAAAAGACCTCACCTTTTTAGCTTCTAAAGCTGCCCACGTTCCGCCAGAGATCACCTCTTAGTTTATCAATTATAGCACAGAACGCCGCGCATGCGGACTACCAAACAAGTTCCCAATCTTATGGAGAATGCTCAACTTCCTTACTCCAATCACGTACCGCCAGGTCACACTATCAGAAACCCAACCAATCCCACACTCACCTTCCTGACAACGTAACCACCGCTTATTCACATAGCGCCATCCAATCTACCCAAATCCTAAAGCCAAACCACATTCTAAACATACAATCTAAACACATGATAAAACGCCGCCTCTTACCAACATGTCATGCTTTATCTTTATCAACTCCTGAGTAACGTCCCTAACGAAATATTACAACCTGTTCAAAAAACAAATCACGGCCAAGAAATCTAACTACAGAACCAGCCGATCAAATCCACCTTCGAATACAACCTATCACGTCCACCCTCAGATACAGCGTGCCCATTCTACAGAAACATTCAAACCCTTAGGGAATACTGTATTAAAGGTGTAAATCCACCACTGTTCTCGTCTAATAAGAATCTGATCCGATGGTACACTAAATTCACTCTGTGACACCTGATCTACACACAAAACCCGAAGCTGTTCATATTGATGATGTTTGCTCTACACAATGCTTTACTATCGGGGCCTCCATCACTGCATGCTTTAAGCGACTTTTATGCTCACGAATCCGAACTCTAAACGCCCGTGTGGTCTTCCCTATATAAGCTAAACCACAGGGGCACAAGATAACATAAACTACATTTTTAGAACCACAGGTGGTGGAAAATCTCAAACTTCTACGTAACCCGTTGTACTCAAAACAGGAAGCTTCATAGTCAGCGCACATATATCGCAATTCTCACAGCGACGGTGGCCTCTACTAGGGATCTCACTCATTTCCATCTCAGATGATCGCAAAACAGTGGGACTTAAAAATTCTTTAAGATTACGGTCACGAGTCCATACACACCTCACTACCTTCCCAGTCAAACCAGGAACAGCTGCCAAAACGTTAGAATGTCCTTTTAATGATACGCTGTATCTCTGAACTTATCGGGGAATACTTCGTAATGAGGTTCACATGAGAAGAGGCTACTGCTTCTGTAGGGTTTCAAACGAGGCTCCAAAAGTAAAGCGCGACGATTAAAACGCGCTCGAGTGTAAGCTCTCTTAACCACTGACAGGGGATACCCTCTGGCTAGAAAATCAGCAAAAAGCGCTTTAGCACGCCATTTAAAATCCTTAAAATCAGAGCAGTTCCTGTGAAAGCGCAGGAACTGAGAATACGGTAGGCTTTCTTTCAGTCTGCGTGGATGCAAACTGCGAAAATGTAAGAAGGTGTTCCTATTCTACTCTTTTCCTAAAAACAGAGGTACTCCACCCTCGAGAGGAACGACAGATCTCTACATCAAGATATTGAAGAATTTCTCTATGAAAAGCATGAGTAAAGGTGATATTCTCATCTAGTTGGTTCAACCAGTCAAAAAACTGAAAAAGGGACTGCTCTGTACCTTGCCACATCAGGAAAATGTCATCAATATATCTACGCCATAACAAAATCTGAGGGGTGAAAGATGACGAAACTACCCATTTCTTCTCAAACAGCCCCATATAGATACCTTAAAGCAAGATGAGTCAGCAGACAATTATGCATCCAAATTGGAGGCCTTGAATCGTCATGTTTCTTCTTCTTCTCTGCAGCAAGAAGTAAAGGAAAAGAAAATTAAAAAACTGAAACGAGACAATTCTGATTACACTGTAGGCTACATCTACCCCTGGATGAACACTAAACGGGTTTTCAATAAAAAGTAAAAAAAACGCGTTAATTTTGAAACATCTTCTGAAGAAACGTCATCGGTTGATTCTGCATCTTCAGGACGAGGTACACGGGATTTTTTAGACGACAATTCGGGACACAAAGAGAAAACGAAGAAAACATCAGAACCACAAGGGCAAACGAGACAACGTTACAACACATCGCCAGAAATGATTTCTCAGGATGATTTATTGTTGAATATCTCAGGTAACTCACTATCTGCAGCAGCTGTTAATGTACTGAATAAGGGCTTGTCTTTTGTACCTTTTATTCGATTTGACTCTTTTCAGTTTAGGCTGGATTTTGAGCGATTAATACGGAAACTCAGTCTTAAACATTATTTTGGTGGGAGTGATCTTTTGTCCAGCCACTCTGCTGATGAGGTTGTGGTCCCACGGGAACCGTTGCCCCTCCGATCCACATGGTCCCCCCCTGATCCACTGCATCCGGCGTTGGAAGTGTTCAAACGCTTGGTTTTAACAGACGTGCGGGAGTTGGAGGGGAACCATAACCTGAGGAATACAGCTCTATCTCGGGATGAACAGAAGGCCCTGGTTGAGTTACAGAATAGACAAGATATTGTTGTAAAATGGGCCGATAAGGGGGGAGCTGTAGTGGTCCTCTCCCGGATTGGCTACATACAAGAGGCCTTGTCACAATTGCAGGATGCAACGGTATATAGTAAGCTGCAGTTTGATCCATGTGAGTTTTTGCAAAGAACGATTCGATCTGTGACTCAACAAGCCCTGATGGATGGTTTCATTTCTAGGAAGGAGTTTTCATACCTGAATGTAGCTGCGCCAACGACTGCTAAATTCTATTTGGTTCCCAAGGTGCATAAACGCCTACAAGATCCGCCTGGTCGGCCTATTGTCCTCTACAAGAGGCAGCATCCTTGAACCACTGTCTACATATGTTGATTCGTATTTACGTCCACTGTTATCAACCATTCCTTCCTATATCCGCGATACAACTCATTTTTTGAATGTGTTAAAGAATATGGATGAGTGGTCTCAGCATGAGGATGTTTTTCTAGTGACATTGGACGTGGTGTCATTGTACACACTGTGATAAGGAAGCTTATCATAGCTCAGGAAGGAGCTATAGAAAAGGTGAAGTGACTCTGAACAAGCAACCTGTCAGTTCTGGTAGAAATAAGAAAACAGAATTTTCCCATAAAAGACTACCAGTCCCAGAATGCACCAGGTTTCCAACAGCCATTAGAGGAGCTGAAGTGGGGAAACGTGTGTTCAATCAGGAGGGCTATGAGGTAATCCCTAAGCACTCATCTCAAAGGGCAGGGCCTGATTCAGCACAGCTGCGCTGTGTTAGGGAGGAGCACTCATCTAAGCAGAATAAGAGTAGAGTTTATTCTACAGGTGACCATCTTCATGATCACCTTGGATATCCAGAGAATTGTCCTCAGTATCCTGAGAATCAGCTTGAGTTTGATCATCAGTTTCATCTAAGAACATAAGAACATAAGAAATGCCATACTGGGTCAGACTGAGGTCCATCAAGCCCAGTATCCTGTTTCCAACAGTGGCCAATCTAGGTCATACGTACCTAGCAGTTTCCCCAAAAGACACAGGTTCTGCAGTGCTTGTACTAGGCCAAGCATTGATATCCTGGGTCCCTTTTTAATAGTGGTTTATGGACCTTTCCTCCAGGAACTTGTCCAAACCTTTTTTTAAACCCAGCTATACTAACAGCCCTTACTACATCCTCCGGTAACAGATTCCAGAGTTTGATTACACGTTGAGTGAAGAAATATTTTCTCCTATTTGTCTTAAATAGTTTACCCTGTAGCTTCATTACATGTCCCCTAGTCCTTCTATATTCTGATAGCGTAAACAATTGATCCACGTTTATCCGTTCCACTCCATTCATTAATTTATACACCTCTTATCATATCTCCCCTCAGCCGTCTCTTTTCTAGGTTAAAGAGCCCTAACCTTTTTAGCCTCTCTTCATAGGAGTAGCCTTCCATCCCCTTCACCAATTTGGTGGCTCTTCTCTGTACTTTTTCTAATAACTCTATGTCCTTTTTAAGATACGGTGACCAGAATTGCACACAATATTCAAGGTGCGGTCGTACCATGGAGCGATACAGAGGCATTATAATATCCTTTGTTTTATTCTCCATCCCTTTCCTTATGATACCTAGCATTCTATTTGCTTTCTTGGCCGCCGCTGCACACTGGGCGGAGGGTTTTAACATGTTATCCCCGATGACTCCTAAATCTTTTTCCTGGGTGGTGGTTTCTAATGTGGAGCCTTGCATCGTGTAACTATAGTGTGGGTTGTTCTTTCCTAGGTGCATAACTTTGCACTTGTCCACATTAAATTTCATCTGCCATTTGGATGCCCAGTCTTCCAATTTATCCAGATCCTCCTGCAGTTTTCCACAATCCTCTTGGGTTTTAACAACTTTAAACAGTTTTGTGTCATCTGCAAATTTGATAACCTCACTAGTTATTCCCTTTTCCAGGTCATTTATGAATATGTCAAAAAGTAGCGGACCCAGTACAGATCCCTGGGGTACTCCACTATTCACCTTTTTCCATTGGGAATATTGGCCATTTAGCCCTACCCTCTGCTTTCTATCTTTTAACCAGTTCCCGATCCACAATAGTACACTGCCTCCTATCCCATGACTTTTTAGCTTCGCCAAAAGTCTCTGATGGGGGACCTTGTCAAAAGCTTTCTGAAAGTCCAGATACACTATATCAACCGACTCACCTTTGTCTACCTGTTTATGCACACCTTCAAAAAAACAGATCAGATTAGTAAGACAAGATCTTCCTTGTCTAAAGCCATGTTGGCTGTCTCCCATTAGGCCATGACTATCTACATGCTGTGTAATTTTGTTCTTTATGATGGTTTCTACCATTTTTCCCTGGTACTGACGTCAGGCTCACCGGTCTGTAATTTCCCGGGTCACCCCTGGAACCCTTTTTAAAAATTGGTGTTACGTTGGTGACCCTCCAATCTTCAGGTATTACAGATGATTTTAATGAAAGTTCACAGATTACCAATAACAGGTCTGCAATCTCATATTTCAGTTCTTTCAACACTCTGGGATGTATACCATCCGGTCCAGGTGATTTGCTACTATTCAGTTTATCAAATAGTTGTAATATATCTTCCCGGTGTAGCGATATTTCTCTCAATTCCTCTGCAGTATCACCTTTAAATACCACTTCAGTCTTGGGTAACATCCCTACATCTTCCTCATTAAAGACCGAAGCAAAGAATTCATTCAGTCTCTCTGCTATAGCCTTGTCTCCTCTTACTGCCCCTTTTAACCCCTCTATCATCTAATGGTCCAATTGACTCTCTCACAGGCCTTCAGCTACGCACGTACTAGCAAAAGACTTTATTTCGAGTTTTTGCTTCCGTAGCAAGTCTCTCCACACCTTCCCGCCTTGCCTGCCATATCACTGCTTTGCATTTAACTCGCCCGTGCTTGTGCTGTTTCCAGTTTTCATCATTTGGCTCTTTTTTTCCATTTCCTGAAGGTTGCTCTTTTGGCAGCAACAGCCTCTCTGACCTCACCTTTAAACCATGCTGGCAGTTTTTTGGACTTTCTACTTTCTTCCACTTTTCTTAATGCGTGGAATACAGCTGGTCTGGGCTTCGAGGATAGTATTTTAAAATAACACCCAAGCTTGCTGTAAGTCTTTAACCTTTGGAACCGCTCCTTTTAGTTTTTTCCGAACTATATTCCTCATTCTATCATAGTCTCCCTTTTGAAAGTTAAAAGGTAGTACTGTGGATTCCTTTACTATCTGTCCTCCACTGATTAAATCAAACATGATCATACTATGATCACTATTGCCAAGTGGTCCCAACACCCTTATTTCTTGCACCAGATCTGGCGTTCCACTAAGGACTAGGTCCAGTATGGCTTCCCCTCTGGTCGGTTCATGAATCAGCTGCTCCAAGAAGCAGTCATTTATTTCATCTAGAAACTTTATCTCTTTAGCTTGTCCTGCTGTGACACTGTCCCAGTCGATACCGGGGTAATTGAAATCACCCATTATTACTACTCTGTTGTGGCTTTTGTTAGCTTCCTTGATTTCTTTGAGCATTTCATCATCCATTTGTTCATTCTGGCCAGGTGGTCGATAGTATACTCCCACTGCCATCACCTTCCCCTTCATAAATGGAATTTCAATCCATAGAGATTCTACAGCAAATTTTGTTCCCTGCAAAACTTTAATCCTTTCTGACTCAATGCCCTCTCTAACATAGAGCGCAACCCCTCCACCAATTTGTTCAGCTCTATCATTACGATATAGTTTGTATCCAGGTATCACAGTGTCCCACTGGTTATCCTCCTTCCACCATGTCTCTGAGAGTGCAATCATATCTAACCTCTCATTTAGTGCTATATATTCTAATTCTCCCATCTTATTGTTTAGACTTCTAGCACTGGCATACAAGCATTTTAGAGACTGTATTTTATTATTATTAATCTGGCTATTTGTAGGCATGGGTAATTGGGAATCCCTTATGCTCTGTCTGCTCCTTACTCAAGGGCATTTGGGCTACTATTCTCCCTTTTGGAACCTCACTGCTTTTGGTAGTATCCTTCAAGGATACCTTTGTCCGAACCATGCGCTCCTGGGTGACTGTCGGCTTTCCCCTATTTTCTAGTTTAAAAGCTTCTCTATCTCTTTTTAAAGGTTAATGCCAGCAGTCTGGTCCCATCCTGATTAAGGTGAAGCCCATCCCTTCGGAAGAGCCCCCCCTTTCCCCAGAATGTTCTCCAGTTCCTAACAAATCCAAAACCCTCATCCTTGCACCATTGTCTCATCCATGCATTGAGACTCCGGAGCTCTGCCTGTCTTTTGGGTCCTGCACGTGGAACAGGAAGCATTTCGGAGAACGCTATCCTGGAAGTTCTGGATATCAACTTCCTACCTAAAAGCTTAAATTTAGCCTCCAGAACTTCCCTACCACATTTTCTTATGTCATTGGTACCAACATGTACCAAGACAGCAGACTCCCCCCCAGCACTATCTATGATCCTATCTAGGCGGTGCGTGAGATCTGCTACCTTCGCACCAGGCAGGCATGTTACCAGGCGATCCTCACGTCCACCAGCCACCCAGCTATCTACATTCCTAATGATTGAATCACCAACTATAACAGCTGTCCTGACCCTCCCCTCATGGGGACATGGCTCTGGAGAAACGTCCTCGGTGTGAGAGGGTTTTACATCACCTGGAGGACAGGTCCTAGTTTAAAGGATCACTTCCTGCCACACCAGGGTGATGCTCTCCTGTCACGTGACCTCTCTCCTCCATGGCAACAGGGATGCTGCCAGACTGAAGGATCATCAGAAGCAGAAGCCAAACCGGACGGACAGAGAGGGAAAGAGACCCTTTGGAAGAAGGAAGAGAAAAGCCTTTGAGAGGTCTAGAAGAGTCCAAAGCAGTACGTATACTGGGAGGTATTCCAAGGGCCAGCATAACTCCATTGGACTGGGGAAAGCCAGAGGAATGGTGCTGCAGAGCTAGGAATCACCAGAGGCTACCTGTGAGGGAGACGGCTGCACGTGGAAGGGACCCTAAGACCTGTGCCAGAAGGTATGTGAAGAGAGATCCAGTGTCCAGTGATCTGGATTGGAAGGCTGGACATAAGAACTGGACTACATACTGGCCAGGCTATATAGAGAGGAACTCTAGCAGCAATGGAAGCTCAGGTATGAACACTGATCTATGCCCTAGCTATAACCTTGAAAGACAGCAGGGAAACATTATTCTCCTGAAAATGTTCCATTGAAAGATTCATCTGTGCCAATCCATGATATTGCACCCATGCTTATTGAACAAGGGGGAAAAATAGCAGATGAGGATCCTGTTTATATGGACTGCTCTCTATCTACAATCTGTTGGTAACTTTCTGTTATAAAGTACAGCAACCATCACAAAGAAATACAAATTTGTTCTTTAATCTACTCAGAAAAAGCTCCTGAAGCAGGATTTGACTCACACAGTAGAAAGCAAGCCAGCTTAAGGGGTTTCAGCTGGATAACTGCTAGCAATTAAGCCTTACCTAATTGCTTGTGAGCTAGGAGAGAATCACTTCTGTATCTATGTGGGAAGTAATCAGAAGTTAATCTAAAAAGAACAGTTTGTTTTTTTTGCTTTGTGGCTTTTCATTTGTTGTTTTCCTGATTTTGACTTTGTTTTTCCAAGTTAACACTGAAAGCAAGTAACCTAATTTATGTGCTACCAAGCATATCTGTGTTGGGAGAAATAACCCCATAAATAAATATCTTATTGGCTTTACCCAAGAGCACAACTAAATTATTGTCAGCAGCTGTGTCTGGTGTGAATGAACTACATTGCCCACAATACCTTGCAAATATGAACTTGCCAAGAGTGTGAAGATTCTCACCCAGGCAGCCGTCTGACAACACACATCCCACAGGATGCTGCGCTACAGGTGATACTGGAAGTACTTCAGTCACAGGGAGATGTATCTGAGCCTAAACAGCAGTTCATCCTGTCTTTGGCCCGACTGGCGATTAAACATAATTATTTTCTTTTTCAGGGGGATCTATATCAACAAATAGCCGGGGTGGCCATGGGTGCGACATGTGCCCCATCTGTGGCTAATTTCTATATGGGGCTGTTTGAGAAGAAATGGGTAGTTTCGTCATCTTTCACCCCTCAGATTTTGTTATGGCGTAGATATATTGATGACATTTTCCTGATGTGGCAAGGTACAGAGCAGTCCCTTTTTCAGTTTTTTGACTGGTTGAACCAACTAGATGAGAATATCACCTTTACTCATGCTTTTCGTAGAGAAATTCTTCAATATCTTCATGTAGAGATCTGTCGTTCCTCTCGAGGGTGGAGTACCTCTGTTTTTAGGAAAAGAGTAGATAGGAACACCTTCTTACATTTTCGCAGTTTGCATCCACGCAGACTGAAAGAAAGCCTACCGTATTAGTTCCTGCGCTTTCACAGGAACTGCTCTGATTTTAAGGATTTTAAATGGCGTGCTAAAGCGCTTTTTGCTGATTTTCTAGCCAGAGGGTATCCCCTGTCAGTGGTTAAGAGAGCTTACACTCGAGCGCGTTTTAATCGTCGCGCTTTACTTTTGGAGCCTCGTTTGAACCCTACAGAAGCAGTAGCCTCTTCTCATGTGAACCTCATTACGAAGTATTCCCCGATAAGTTCAGAGATACAGCGTATCATTAAAAGACATTCTAACGTTTTGGCAGCTGTCCCTGGTTTGACTGGGAAGGTAGTGAGGTGTGTATGGACTCGTGACCGTAATCTTAAAGAATTTTTAAGTCCCACTGTTTTGCGATCATCTGAGATGGAAATGAGTGAGATCCCTAGTAGAGGCCACCGTCGCTGTGAGAATTGCGATATATGTGCGCTGACTATTGAAGCTTCCTGTTTTGAGTACAAAGGGTTACGTAGAAGTTTGAGATTTTCCACCACCTGTGGTTCTAAAAATGTAGTTTATGTTATCTTGTGCCCCTGTGGTTTAGCTTATATAGGGAAGACCACACGGGCGTTTAGAGTTCGGATTCGTGAGCATAAAAGTCGCTTAAAGCATGCAGTGATGGAGGCCCTGATAGTTCAGCATTGTGTAGAGCAACATCATCAATATGAACAGCTTCGGGTTTTGTGTGTAGATCAGGTGTCACAGAGTGAATTTAGTGTACCATCGGATCAGATTCTTATTAGACGAGAACAGTGGTGGATTTACACCTTTAATACAGTATTCCCTAAGGGTTTGAATGTTTCTGTAGAATGGGCACGCTGTATCTGAGGGTGGACGTGATAGGTTGTATTCGAAGGTGGATGTGATCGGCTGGTTCTGTAGTTAGATTTCTTGGCCGTGATTTGTTTTTTGAACAGGTTGTAATATTTCGTTAGGGACATTACTCAGGAGTTGATAAAGATAAAGCATGACATGTTGGTAAGAGGCGGCGTTTTATCATGTGTTTAGATTGTATGTTTAGAATGTGGTTTGGCTTTAGGATTTGGGTAGATTGGATGGCGCTATGCGAATAAGCGGTGGTTACGTTGTCAGGAAGGTGAGTGTGGGATTGGTTGGGTTTCTGATAGTGTGACCTGGCGGTACGTGATTGGAGTAAGGAAGTTGAGCATTCTCCATAAGATTGGGAACTTGTTTGGTAGTCCGCATGCACGGCGTTCTGTGCTATAATTGATAAACTAAGAGGTGATCTCTGGCGGAACGTGGGCAGCTTTAGAAGCTAAAAAGGTGAGGTCTTTTTCTTTCTTTTTTTGATATTTATCTAGAATGATGAGAAGTGTTATGGTGGTTAAGTTTTGGGTGTTTTTGGTGGTTAGTAATGGTAATAGCTTTTTGTTTGGTTTGTTTGTTAGGATATTCGAAGTTGGATGAGAGTATTGGAGTGATCCCCTGATGAAAGTTAGCGTCGTGAAACGCATGACTGGTACCTGTGGGAGGCGTCGGGATCAGTGCTCAATCCATTAGAGTGGGCTGTTTCTATAACACAGATAAGAATAGAGTTTCCAGATTGTTTAATCATTCAGTTGGATTTTGTGACTGTGTTTTTCAACCTACTCTTACCTGTGAGGTCGTTGATGCAAATAGGCATACTGCCGTGATAATGGACGACAGTCCAGATGGCATAGCCAAATTAGTCTGAGACCTCTGTTGGTATTGAAAAAATTCATGATATTGTTTTTTGTAGTAATTTTGTTGATAAAAGTTTGAAGATTTTGTAAAGATCCATTGATACATGAACGATTTTTTGATAGTTGGACTATGACTGTTCGTCAGACAGGGTCTGTCTGTTGCAGTGCATGGCACCCACCTACACAGGGCTAGGCCACGGTCTGCTCTGGGCAGCTGCCACTGCCCCCTCCACCACCAGTATCCCTCTGCCACCATGCTGACATGCCCTTCTGCTGGTGGTGCTGATGGAGCGCAGGCTCAGGCCATCCAGTGTGGGGGTAGGCGGCTGCCTATGGTGCGGGTTCTGGGGTAGGGGTTCCTGCATAGCTGTCCATGCTTCCCCCCAACACCGCATGCCAATGTTCCATGCCCTTCGGGGTACCAGCTGGGTACTATGCCTATGACACTGCGGGAAGCACACTCGTGCCCATGTTGGGCCCTCAGCAATTGCTGTCTGGCTGCTCTACTGTTTCAGCATTCCTATGGGCCAGATAGGCATAACCCTAGTCCGCACTGTGGGCCAGCTGCACTGCAGCATGTGCCACCTGCAGCCCTCTGTGTCCCCTTTTCCAGCATCTGTCCAGTTGCCCGTTCCGACATGCCCGCCCTGCTATTGCGGAACATGCGCATGCCATAGGACACCTGCCCACTGGAGAGGGAAAACCCTGCTCTGGGCACTTTCACTGTGGGCTCATTCACCTTGTATGGGGACGGAGCATAGACCCTTCCAATATTCATATCTTTTTTTTGGAGCTTTCTCGGGGGGGGGGTTGATGTTTCCCATTAATATCACTATTGCCCAGCTTGGTTATGTTTTTTTTCAATTTTGTTCCGGTCATTTTCACTGTTTATTTGCCCTTTTGTTCCGTGCACACGTATCACACTTATCACTTTTTGTAGGTTTCTCTGGTTTTGCTGTACATTGCTGACGGAAATGGTTTCTTTTCCCTTTAAATCAGCTCTAACGCCAGGGTTTCACTGGCGTTAGTTTTGAGCCTCGGATTTCACATCGTTAGTGTGCAGGGAGCCTCTCCCCTCCCACTCTCCACCCATTGACCCCCTTCTCTCCGCCCCTTGGGAGCCTTTCTCCGCCTTCAGCGCTCGTTTGCGCCGCTGCACGCGTTATCGCGCGCTAAGGTACCTCTGCGCCCGATAAAGCACCATTATTGCACGATAAGGTCGCAGAGCACACATTAAGACGGTTTATTAAACATACCCCTTGGTTTAATGAATCGCATGATTGGGATATAGCCATAGCTGGCTATAATCTATTCAGAAGAGACAGAGAAAGTGGAAAAGGAGGAGGAGTAGCCTTGTATGTCAAAAACAATATTAAAGCTACTGAAATGCAGGGGGCATGGGGAAAAGAAGAAGCGCACTAGATTGTGTTGGAAAGAGGAGATGGCACTGTCATCCATACTGCTGTAGTCTACAGACCTCCGACTCAAATCGAAGATTGCCAAGATAGCCACAAAAGGGGAAGTAATCATATTGGGTGACTTTAATCTACCCAATGTGGATTGGATTACTCCTGCAAATCTGGAAAGAAGCAAAACAATTGTGGATGCTTTCCAAGATGCGTTATTTAGACAAATGGTGATGGAACCAACCAGGGAAAGCTCAATGCTGGATTTAGTGCTCACCAACAGTGATAGCATGTCGAATGTCCGTATGGATGCCCCTGTGAGCAGCAGCGATCATCACATGGTGTGGTTTGAGATTAAAGCCAAGGTGCAGTCCAATCATAGCAGGCTCATATTCCTAAACTTCAAAGACACTGACTTCAGTAAAATGGCCAAGTACCTGAAGGAGGAGTTGGCAGGGTGGCAGAGGATAAGGGAAGTGGAATTGCAATGGGCTAAACTAAAGGTGGCAATAAAAGGGGCAACAGATAAATATGCAAGGAAAGTAAAGAAAAACAAGCGGAGAAGGAAACCTATTTGGTTTTCCAAAGAAGTGGCTGCTCAAATAAAGACAAAAAACACAGCTTTCACAAAATTCAAAAGCTTGCAAATAGAGGAACACAGAAAGGAATACAGGATCAAACTAAAAGAGACAAAAAGAGAAATAAGGAAGGCAAACAGAGGAAAAGATGGCTAAAGATGTGAAGTGTGGCGACAAAACTTTCTTCAGTTATATTCGGGAGAGGAAGAAAATCAGAGGTGGAATTGCAGGACTCAGAAGTGCTGGGAACGGACTCGTGGAAAGTGACATTGAAAAAGCGAAATTGCTAAACAAATACTTCTGCTCTGTTTTTACTAAAGAAAATCCTGGAGAAGGACCACCTGTGACTCCCAAATATAAAAATGGGAATGAAGTAGATACCACACCATTCACAGAAGATGATGTGTTAGAACAACTTGCAAAACTGGAAGTGGACAAGGCCATGGGACCAGATGGGATACATCCCAGGATACTTAAAGAGCTCAGAGACGTTCTTGCAGGGCCATTAAAGGATGTTTTCAACAGATCCTTGGAAACAGGAGAAGTTCCTCAGGACTGGACAATGGATGATGTGGTACCTCTTCACAAAAGTGGTGACAGGGAAGAAGTGACAAACTACAGGCCTGTGAGCCTTACCTCGGTGGTGGGAAAAGTAATGGAGGCGCTCCTGAAAGAGCAAATAGTGGACTTTCTCAAAACCAACAGGTTGCATGATCCGAGGCAACATGATTTCACTGAAGGACGATCTTGCCAAACAAATCTGATTGAGTTCTTTGACTTGGTGACCAGAGAATAGATCAGGGGCATGCGATGGATGTCATCTACCTGTGATGCATTTGATGGATGTCATCTAGCCTTTGATACTGTTCCTCATAGGAAGCTTATCAATAAACTCTGTAGTTTGGGGATGGGTCCCAAGGTGGTGAATTGGATCAGAAATTGGTTGACTGACAAACGACAGAAGGTGATGGTAAATGGAGGTCACTCAGATGAAAGGAGGGCGATTAACGGGGTGCCCCAGGGTTCGGTCCTGGGCTCAGCACTGTTCAATGTATTTGTGAGTGAGAGTACTGAAGAATTGAATGGAAAAGTCTGTCTTTTTGCAGATGACACGAAAATTTGCAACAGAGTGGACTCCCCTGAGGGAGTGGATAACATGAGGAAAGATCTACAAAAGCTGGAAGAATGGTCTAATGCTTGGCAGTTAAGATTTAATGCAAAGACATGAAGTGTCATGCACTTGGGAAGCAGAAATCCAAAGGAAATGTACATGATAGGGGGAGAGAGGTTGGTGTGCATGGACCAGGAGAAGGACCTTGGTGTGATTATTTCTGAGGATCTCAAGGTGGCAAAACAGTGCGACAAGGGAGTGGCAAAAGCCAGGAGGATGCTGGGTTGCATACAAAGAGGAATTATCAGCAGAAAGGGTACTAATGCCACTGTAGAAATCACTGGTGAGGGCTCACTTGGAATACTGTGTTAGTTTTGAAGACCATATCTTGAAAAGTATGTAAAAAGACTGGAAACTGTTCAGAGGAAGGCGACCAAAATAATTTGGAGCCTGCGTCAGAAGCCTTATGAGAAGAGACTTGAAGACCTAAATATGTACACTCTGGAGGAGAAGAGGGATAGGGGAGATATGATTCAGACCTTTAAATACTTAGAGAAATAATGATCAAACAAACCTCTTCCAAAGATGGGGAAGCTGTAAAACTAGAGGGCATAACATGAAGCTGCACGGGGGTAAATTGAAAGGCAATGTCAGGAAATACTTTTTCACTGAAAGGGTGGTGGATGCTTGGAATGCCCTCCCGATGGAAGTGGTGGGGGCAAATACAGTGACAGAATTCAAAATGGCATGGGGCAGACACTGTGGATCCCTTTACAGCAACAGTATGAAATCAAAATAAACTTAATCTAATTTCTCAACAACTAGGGGTGTCCTACACGGAGCGGTGGGTCCACTCCTAAACAAAGACATGGGGAGGGATGACCTGCATGGAGTGGCAGGTGCACCTACTCTTGCCATCTTGCTGGGCAGACTAGATGGATCATACTGGTCTTTATCTGCCGTCATTTACTATGTTACTCTGTTGTAGCGGTGTTACCGGTTTACAGTGTAAAGGCTTTACTCAACCTTACTAATGGTACAAGATTACAGGTACCTACAATTTCTTTTAGCCTCCCCCATATTGGTCTCACATAGTTCTCTAATACACACACATTCCTTTTGATCCTCCTCATCTCTCTTTCTGCACAGAGCGATAGGTGCACCTACTCTTACCATCTTACTGGGCAGACTAGATGGACCATACTGGTCTTTATCTGCCGTCATTTACTATGTTACTATGTTATCTGTAGTCTCTCATGAGGGACCTTGTCAAAGGCTTTCTGAAAATCCAGATACACTATATCAGTCGGCTCACCTTTGTTTACCTGTTTATTCACACCTTCAAAAAATATATCAGACTTTCCTTGGCTAAATTCATGTTAGCTTTCTCCCATGACTACATGGTCAGTAATTTTATTCTTTATAATGGTTTCTACCATTTTGCCTGGTACTGACATCAGGCTCACCAGTCTGTAGTTTCCTGGAACTATAGGCATCCTTTTTAAAAATTGGTGTTACATTGGCTATTCTCCAGGTTCTACAGGTGGTTTTAATAATAGTTCACAGATTACTATTAATAGGTCTTCAATCTCATATTTCAGTTCTTTGAACACCTTCAGATGTATACCATCTAGTCCAGGTGATTTGCTACTCTTCAGTTTATCAATTAATGAAATATATCTTCCCGGTTTATCAATATTTCTTTCAATTCTTCCGATACATCACCTTTAAATACCATTTCAGGCATGGGTAATCTCCCTACATCTTCTTTTTGGTTCAAATCTTTAACCTTTACAGCTGCTTCTTTTAGTTTTTTTCTTAACTATTTTCCTCGTTTTTCCCTTTTGAAAATTACTACTGTGGATTTTCATGCTGTCCTCCCTCCATTTATTTAATCAAACGTGATCATGCTGTTCACTATTGCTAAGTGGCCCCCAATACCCTTACCTCTTGCACCCTATCCTGTGTTCCACTCAGGACTAGGTCCAGAATAGCTTCCCCTCTTGTCAGTTCATGATCCAGCTGCTCCAAGAAGCAGTCATTTATTTTACCTAGAAACTTTATCTCTCTAGCATGTCCTGTTATGACATTGACCCAGTCAATACCGGGGTAATCGAAATCAACCATTATTACTGTGTTGAACTTTTGTTAGCTGCTATTGCCTTCCCCTTTTTACATGGAATTTCTATCCATAGAGACTCTGCAGTGTATTTTGTTTCCTGTATAACTTTAATCCTGTGTGACGCAATGCCCTCTCCAACATAGAGTGCAATCCCTCCACCAATTTGATCTACTCTATCATTGTGAAATAGTTTGTACCCAGGTATCACAGTGTCCCATTGGTTATCCTCCTTCCACCATATCTCTGAGATGCCAATTATATTTAATCTTTCATTTAGTGCTATATGTTCTAACTCTCCCATATTTTATTAGACTTTTGGCATTTGTATACAGGCATTTTAGAAGTTGCATTTTATTCATATTAATCTGGTTATCAGTTGATATGAGTAATTTGGAATCTTTTAGCTCTGTCTGCTCTTTACATAAAGGCATCTGGGTTACTTTGTTCTTTATTGGAACCTTGTTCGTTGTATATGTCTGTCTTGCATAGACGCATAGGCTGTAAGCTCTGTTGAGAAGGAACTGTGTCTTACATGCACGTGTCTTACATGCACGTGTCTTACATGCATATGCTGTATATGCCTTGCAACACTATACCAATGATAGGCAGTAGCATTAGCAATATGGACTTACTCAAAGTAAATGTACCATCAAACACTCTTCTGAGACTACCTACAAATTCATTAGTGAAAACAACTGATGGTTTGTTATAATGTATGCAGTATTATTGTAACTATACTTTATAAACCATGTTTAAAAGGTTAAGAAATTCCCAGATTAATTTAAATTAATTTGAATGATATTTTACTTATCTCCTATGATGAACAGGTCATTGAAGAGATTGGAGATCAGGAAAATAATATTGCTGCTCTCAGACAGGCTATTAAGGATAAAGAAACAGCATTGAAGGTGGCTCAGACCAGGCTGTATCAGAGGACGTTCAGGCCACACATAGAACTCTGCAAAGACCCAGCTCAATTCCGGTATACAAAACTAAAATATTACCTTCTCTACATTCAACCTTTCATGCCATCTTACCTGAAAGAGACAGAGATTGAGGGCACATTACTTACCCAGTATAATTGTCAGTATAATTTTATAAAAATACTTAGTCATTCTAGAAGTCAGGTCCTGCAGCACAGATGAACTTCATTGTCAGAAAATGTGGATATCTAGTCAGTAAAACAGCCAGCTCACACTCCATTCGTACTGTAACTGATATGCAGTTGTGGGTAAATCAGAAGTGACCAGTGTGATGTAGGCTTTTCTGCTGAGTAACTCATCACTGCTTGTTTGAAGCATATGGAAGATGAGAGCTCTCCCTGAGCACAGTTACAGTCTGCGACACGTGAATCTGTTGAATTTATCAGCTGCTTTCCAGTTATTCACAGCCCACTGGAAAATGGCATATATTTCATCAGTGGGGATATGCATTAACATACAGCTTGAGAAGGAACAGAAAACAGTACATAAGTAGGAACGTCTAACATTTTCAAATAATCTACAAGTTAAAATAGCCAGTTTTGTAAAGAAATTGAAGTATATTTTTTTTAACCTTGATTCTATTTTTGGAAATTTGGAATTAAAAGAGGATCCTAGGAGTGCTTTAAAAGTTTCTATTCTTATGAAATAAGGGGGTCGATATTCCAAAGGGTTTATCTGCTAACTGGCTAAACCTCGCTCTGCCCAGTATTCTGTGTCACTAACTAGTTACTGCCACTGAATATCACCACCACCTGCAGATGGAGCTGGGATGGGTCCAGTGCCTATCTGGTTAGTGGCGACATTCAGCTGCTAACCAAATATGCAAACCACATGAAGTTAGGACAGGACAATGGCTGTCCTAACTTTATGCAAGTTTTGCTATCCACTTAAGGGCTTATTCCGTTCCGGATGTAGATCGCCTATGTACGTTGTCGCAGGGCTGCCCCGTCTACGCCTTAAGAATGTTGGGGTGACCCCGGGCAAAGATTATACTAGGCAGTCCAGGGAATGTAAGTTCACTCGGCGTAGTTGAGAGAAGTGACCTCACAGATTCCAACTACCTAGGAGCACTCATTAATGAGACCAGGTGGAGGGAAATAAGGCTTTTTATTCCCCGTTAAATGCAAAGGTTCAACATAAGAGATAATCATTGAAAACAGAAAGTCCTTTGTATCAAAAAGGTACCAGTATTTACAATAGTTTCTTAATTGTTGCTTCACAATTAAGGCAGGCTTCACTACCAGAATTCAGTACAAGAAAGCAGCCATTAACTTTCATTAATTCTTCTTCACTATACAGAGCACACAGACTCTGGAGCTGAGGCCGTGCACAAGTCACATTCCATAAGTTCTGGCAGAGATAAGGGAACAGTATTTGGGTATTCAATTTCCATAGAATCTCCTTCACTGGGGGGCGGAGCCTGATGTCCAGCGGGTAGGACGCTTTGCGTTGAAGCTCCCGAGAGGCCTACTTAGAATCCTGACTTAATACCTATACAAATTTACTATTTCGCTCCGAGCTGACTGGGGCACCTCGGGGGGGATGGCGGCCCATAAACCAGCGCGCTTGGACTTCGGGTCTCCTTCTTCTTCTCACGGAAAACGCTCCAAAACAGAGGTGTCCTCCCCACAGAAGATGGTCCCATTTCGTGAAAACCCCGAAATGCACCTGGAGATTTTGGAGGAAATACGCGGCGTGAAGGAATTGGTGCAGTCCAATGGAGAAGCGCTTCGAGCCATGCGAGAAGACTTTGGAGTGCTCCAGGACCGACTTGAAAGTCTTTCATTACGGCAGGACAACATGGCGGGGGTCCTCGACTCGCACGAGGTGCGCTTGGGCAAACTGGACAAGGCTGAGCGCCAGATACAGAATCTTCAAAAGGAGTTAGAAGATAGCAATAATCGAGCCCGTCGCAACAATGTGAGGCTCCTCGGAATGCCGGAGGGGGTGGAAGCAGGAGATATAAGAGAATTCTTGCTCAAAACTCTTCCCTCCTTGCTGAAGATCACTTTTCACAGAGAACTGGAAATCGATCGCGCACACCGTGTTCCTGCCCACATGGCGCTCAACCGCACGACCCCCCGGCCTATTATCTTTAGCTTGCTACGATATCAACAAGTGGAACAAATTTTACATGCTGCCCGAGCGAATCATCATTTGGAATTTGAAGGTCGTAAGGTCTCCTTCTTTCCTGATTTGGCAAAGCCTACCGTTGACCGTCGGAAGAAACTCCTTGCTTTTCGCCCTCGACTTCAACAGCTACAGGCTCGCTTTGGCCTGTTGTATCCAGCGAAGCTCCGAGTGACTCTCCACAACCAAACCAGGACGTTCGAAGATCCTGATCTACTATCAACATTTTTAGACTCCAAAGAAGCAGAGCAGATGCGCTAATCCCAAATCTTGGACTCTTATCTGCCGGCTCTATCCGCCATTTTGAAGGGCCCGATGCGGCGGTCATAGCCAAGCACAGAAATAGCCTGGACTTTCTTTCTTTCTCTATATGACTTTTGTTTTTTTGGTCTCCTATCCCTTCATGATGTGTGCCTCGGTCGGATTCGGAGCACGCACAGTCCTACAGGTTATGTGTTTTTTCAATTTAGGCCTTCTCTGGGGTTTCTCCCCGCAGACACATGGTCGCCAGTAATTTTGGGGTTTTGCTTCTCCTCTACCGTACTGCGGTTTTCTTTGTTAATGTGGGGCGCTTCATTGTATTATATTAGCTTATTTTTCCTATGTCATGTGTACAGCCAGATACAGTCAGTTTGAGGGATATAGTGAAATTATGTGTGCTATCATGCTCAGAATTTTTAACTTTTCTGAATGGCCTTATGTAAAATCTTATCATTCACCGTCAAAGGCATTAATGGTCCACTCAAAGGAAAGAAAATCCTTAGCTATCTTAGCCATGTGCATGTTGATTTAGTGTTTCTTCAGGAAACGCATTTAAACTCTGCTGAAACACTGAAACTCAATGCTAAGCCTCACAGGGTAGCTGCCTATTCTCCCACCGTTTCCAAATGGTACGGGATAACCATTCTGGTTAAGAATTCTTTGCATGCTACTGTACCTGATATTAGCGCTGACAAGGAGGGTAGATGGGCCCGTGTACACCTTGAGGTTGGAGATAGTGAATTCACGTGTATTTGCATTATGCCCCGAATGTGGACAACCCTGCTTACTATGCAAGTATTGCGCAGTTGGCCTTGGCCTCTGCCAATGCTCCATTAATACTTGGTGGCGATTTTACTCAAGTGTTCCCTCAATCTTTTCTTCTCAAACAAGGTGCTCGTTGGTTGGAAGATCCAGTACCGAGTAGACCTGTGTGGCTAGATATAGAAGCGGGCCTTTGCAAACCGATTCCTCTTACCTTTTTCCCTGGTATGACTCTCCCATCAGACTCCTACTATCTACCAATGCTTTTAGACACTTTAGGTGCCTTTAATACTCTTATGCAATCTTTAGACTCCCGACTCTGGTCAGTGCAACTTCAGCATCGCCTTCGGAGCACTAGAGTACTCCCGCCATCGGCATTCCCTACATAAGGTTGATTGGAGACTTTCCGATCTCTCGGTAGTTCACCGGGTGTAGCATCCAATTTTACTAAACCTTATGTAATGCTATAACTAGAGATACCCCTATAGCGCAGAAAGTATGGGAGAGAGAATTGCATGTGACTTTGACCTCGGAGCAATGGAGCCTTATCTGGAGTAGAGGGACACGGGTTCCCGATCCGCCTCACTCACTCAGGCCCTCTTCTTTCTAGCCCACCGGTGTTTTTACACTTCTCACAGATTAGACAAATGGAACACTACTCAGGGCAATGGTTGCTGGACACGTCCTGCGGCCATTGGTTCATTGCCTCATGTTATGCATGAATATCCCGCACTACAGTATTACTGGCGTCGGGTCTGGGGTCGTATTTAGTCTATCTCGCACTCTCAGGAGCCCCTTTCTTGGAGGATAGTGGGACTTCGCCCAATTGCGGGGATCCCCTCTCTCCCAAAAATGGCTTATCTCCTTTCGAACTTTATGCTTGGCATTGCTATTTCCCTAATTAAGTAATACTGGAAAATTAGCTCCCATCTGAGCCCCAATGAATGGTGGAATCACGCCTGTCTTTACAGTAAATATGAACAAATACCTCGTCTGTTCGCTTCCTCCGTTCAGACTCCTTCTCATTGGTCTCAATGGAAACTGCTCAATGACTATGTACATTTTGCTAAATGCTCTCATCTGACTGTCTAACTTTGTATATATCTCTGTCCCATGATCATGCTGTATTGTAGATACTCTTTTGATCGTTTGATGTATAATCACTGTTAATTGGAAGCGCTCACATGCTGATATAATCGGGTAGAGAAGAAGCATCGGGGTGGGGGGTAATGGGTTTACTTTTCCTTATTGTATACCTGTTTTGTCTCTTTTGGTGTGTTGTTTCTTTTGTTTGTTGCAAAATGAAAATAAAAGTTTAAAAAAAAAAAAAAGAATCTCCTTCACTATACTCAGTAGAGGAATATTCACTGTCCCTGTCTGACCCGGACTTGTAGGTTAGGACTCTGGGGTCTGGCTTCCCATAGCCAGGGGTTCTCAAGGCTGCAGGAATTTGATTAAACCAATCTGGTTTCTTTTCCCTCACATAAGAGGCACGGGTTTTAGCAGAGCCTTTAGCAGCACAGTATTCACAGTCATTGGTTAGTGATTCATACCTGGATTTGGACGAGTTGGAATCAACAGTGTTTTCTCTTCCAGCCACTTTCCTTTGGTAGCAGAGCCTCTGCCTGCCAGCATTGGATATAGCGGTGCTTCTGGGCAGTTGAGTAAAACTTGTCCTGGATTCCCCTCTCTCCCTGGGTAAGAACTCCAGCTGACCATAAAAGTGCTTTCCTTTCTGACCTGGTAAAACTTGATAATAATCCTTCAGAGATTGTAAGCTCTTCTCAGAACCCTTCTCCCTGGTTCTTGGCTTCTGTCTCTCTGTTCTGGATTCAGGCAGGCTGTAAGAACAGGGCATGGCAGACACTCTCACCTTAGAGCTGGCTCTAGCAAACTTCCCTTGTGCAGCAGGGTCAGTTTGGGCCTGCTGGCTCCCAGCCTTGTGAAGTCTGTTCCTTCTCAGGTTCCTCTCAGTCTTCTCAGCCTTCTCTGGGTACTTCCCAGCCTTCTCTTGGTGCCTCTCAGCCTTCTCTACTCTACAAGCATTCTGTTCTGATTTATAAAGCAAACTCCTTGGGATGACTTCCGGGTTCATTTCCAGGTGCAAGTCATCAGAGTTCCCAGGCTCATTAACTCCCGAATGTCTGTTCCTGCTCCCTCTAGCTGTGCCTGGGGGTAATTGCACACCTAGTTCCTTAAAAGAAAACAGGATTTCTTTTTAAACACTCATCTGTATTGACACACGCCTCATGACAACGTCCAGTCTGAGCCTGACATACAAAGGGGATCGCGATTCTGATCCCACGGGGCACATCTAGCCCCGCGGGATCAGAATTGCGAACACTCCTGTATGTGCAGGCCAGGACTTACCATGGCGCCACAGCTCCATTGAAGAGCTGCGATGCTGACCACCGGCTCCCCAGCTTCATTCCCCGCAGCCCAACCCCTGATCTGGCCTCCTAAGACTAGGGTCGGGCTGCGGGGAATGTGTTCGGGCCCCCCCGCCCCATCCGTACCCTGGGCCTGCAGTAAAAAAACGTGCAGGGAAGTTATTCCACCTCTGAGGTGGAATAACTTCCCCACACATGTCGTCGGCCCTGGACGTACAGGGCCGACATTAGAATCAGCCCTGTACATCCAGGGCCGTCGACCGCCCAGACTCCACCCCAGAGCCGCCCCTTCCCCACCCCATCTAACTTCCCCGCACAACCGGCGGGGAAGTTAGATGCGGCAGGGGAAGGCACGGATAACTATTTGTGGCACAGAATTGGGCCCTTAGTGGCTGAATATCAGCGCTAACTGGATTGCAAAAGGGTGAGGGGCAAAATCGGATATTCCATATGGTCCTGCTAGACCAATCCAGACAACTGGGTTGTGTTCCCCTACCAGCAGATTGGTGGAGACAAAGAACCAATGAAAAACCCAGGTTTCAATGACAACACTCTCATACCTCTATTCACCTCAGCCACCAGAGGTCCCTTCAGTATTTCTTTGCCTCCAACAGATAGTGGATGGATTTTCTCCTCTCTTTAGAAAATCCGAAGATTTGAGAGGAAAAGATTGACAAAAACACTCGTGACAGACCACATGAGGGTGACACTCTCACAAGCGTGACATGTGAGGCTCCACTAGACTGCGGTCTTTTCGGTAACCATAGGAGGAGGGAAAATTGGTTCAGCTCAATGCTCTTATCATGATAAGAGTCTTTTGAGCAGCCAGAATTTGAAAGGATTTAAAAGGATCTGGAAGAGTGCGCAGCCTCACCCAACCTCAGTGTTCTCTCCTTCTTCCTCTGTTCCTCCCCTGATCTCTCTCGAAGATTGCAGAAGGCTCTCAGAGGGATCTGCCTGCAGCCACCTTAAACGCAGTGCTGCAAAAGTCACTGCAAAAAATATTATGGGAATAGAGCTGAGCCCGGCCTGGGGCCAGCAGGGGGTGAGGGGGTTTAATCTCATTATTGTCCTTGTTGGGGGCTCCCGATTCTGTCTTTGTGGGATGCAAGTCGGGGTAGACTGCTGATGACCACTGGCATAGTGTGGGGGTTTCCCGCTGTTTTCTTCAGGTGTTAGTAGTGTTGTCTTCTCTTGTGTGCCTGGCGGTCACATGGTCTATACGTGTGTTCCACCCAAGCGGCTCCAACACACATTCTTAACCTAGCGCCTGTAACACGCACTGCAGTAAAAGTGCAGTTAACACATGCCACAGTTAAAGTGCAGTCAATGTGTGCTGCAGTAAAAGTGCACACCTTTGGGCCACTGCAGCCTTAGTGCACACTGTTGTGATACTTGCCTTAATTCTCTATGTCTTCTTCCAGGAAATGTTTGACCTGTAGCAAGCGAGGTGCTTCATTTCTGGATTCTGAAATTTGTTCTTTTGCATGGCAGTGTCTGAGTCGTCCCTGAAGGGCCCGCTCCCCTTCTTTCAGCAGAGGGTGGTGATTAGTCCAGCCTTGCCTACTTCAGGACAGGAGATGACGGATGTTGCTATAGGTAAGGATATTCAGCCGGCCAGAAGATCTGATGACTGTGCTGTTAGCCACTCATAGTCTTCTAGAGGGTCTGTGGCAGCTGTGCTCCCTGGTATTGGGGGATCATTTCCGAGAGGAGAGCTTCCAGACTCTGGATTGTCCTCTCTGGAATTCTCTTTTTTGCAGCAGGCCTGGTCATTCTGGCATAGAAATTCAGACCCTGTGGCCTCTGGGTGCTCCCGGGCGTAGTCTCTTGCGGGGAAGGTAGAGAGTGGAAGCACTGTTTGATTGCCTGTGACTAAGCGTCCCTGGCATGGGGCACCCGATCCTAGAGATAGCTGTCTGAGATTTTGACTATGACTTGCATTCAAATGGCTCGATACTGGGCTCTGACATGGAAGTAGAAATACTCTCGCCTTCAGAAGATTGTGAGGAGGCCAGTGTGATCCGCCTATTCTGGAAGGAGGAGCTGGGATCTTATCAGGCTTGAACTTGATGAATGGTTCTGGCACAGAGCAGGCGCTGAAGATACACATGCTCCTTCAATGGGTGCGAAAATCCACTACTGTCTTCATGGATCTGGATGTGATCAACGATATGATCTAGTCGGAATGGGACTCTCCTGACTCCCTGCCTAAAGGGTTAAGGGTGTGTAAGAAGATCTCGGCTCTCCCATAGGAGGGGTGTGTTAAGTGGTTTGGCATTCCCAAGGTGGATGTGCAGGTCACGGCGGTTACCAGATGGACCACATTCCTATGGAAGGCAGATCAACTTTAAAGAATTTTCTGGACCATAAGGTGCATTCGTGGTCGAGGATCCAGTTTCGCCATGGTGGCAGCTGTTTTGCAGCTGGTAGTATGTACTATCCTCATGTCTCAAGCCCTGCTTCAATGGATTCAATCTCTTCAGCCAGATGATACTACCTCTTTTGGAGCCAGCTACAGCCTTCCTTTCTGATGCCATGTATGACCTGGTACATTCGGCGACTAAGGATGGTGCCCTGATGACGGTGTCACAGCATTGGATTTGGCTTCTGCACTGGGCAGTAGACACATCTTTCAAAGCCTGGTTGGCCCAGCTGGTTTTTAAGGGGAAGCTTCTGTTTGGAGCTGATTTGGAGAAGCTGATGAACGACCTGGGTGAGACAAAATCTACCACCTTCCGGGAGATGGGTCCAAGGGGCCTGTGAAGCAGACTGATGCTTCTTCTTGTCAGCCTCCACCCTTCCACTGAGGGCACACTAGCCAGATTCCCGGGAGTCTCGGAACTCTCATCGTTACCGAGAAAACCTTTCTTCCCCTCTGCTTCAGGGCTTCAGGCTCATTCTCAGTCTTATTGTGGAGCGCATGGCCAAGGGACTTATTCTTTCCAGAGGGGGACCCTCCCAGACTGTGCAATGAAGGTTTTGGGGCTATTCCCTGGTTCCTCCAGTTGGAAGCAGGCTTTGCCTTTTCTTTCAGGAATGGGTCCTGATTACCAAAGATCGCTGAGTGCTAGACACCATTCAGTTCAGCTATGTCTTGGAATGCAAAGAGCCACTTCTAGATGCTTTCGTCCTCTCCTCTTGTGGATCTGCGATCAAAAGTGCTGCTATGTGGATCACTTTGGACAAGTTGCTGCACCTAAAGGCGATGATGGCCTTCTCGCTGGACTAGTGGGGCTAGGGCAGATACTCCATCTAGTTTGTGTCACCCAAAAGGATGGTTCCTTCTGGCCCATTCTGGACTTCAAGGGGCGCAATGAGCACTTATGCGTCCTGTTTTTCTGGATGGAAACCTTATGCTCCGTGATTCAAGCTGTGCACCAAGGGGAGATCTTGGCTTCTCTGGATCTGGCCAAGGTGTATTTTCATATCCCAATCTGGGCAAATCAGCAAAAGTACCTGCGTGTTGCCATGCTTAGCTCTTGCTATCAGTTCACCGCCTTCCCTTTTGGGCTTTCCACCACCCCAAAGATCTTCTCCCAGGTCATGGTGGTGCTGACTGTGGTGCTGCAGCACCAATGGATCTGTGTCCTTCTTAGAAAGCCTCAGCTGGGTGATCAATTAGGGAAGAGCCAGCTGTGGCCTTCCCAGTCCCTGGAGTTTCTGGGAGCACATTTTGACTCTCGAGTTGGCAGAGTTTTCCTGCCAGAGGAGTACGTCAAAGTATGTTGGATTGCCTGGCACTGTTCTCTGTGCAGCAGGTTCCGAGAGTCTAGGATTCTCTTCAGCTCCTTGGATTAATGGCAGCAACCAAAGAGGTGGCCCCATGGACGTGTGCTTTGTTTCCGGCCTCTGATTGAGGGCTGGGTGGTTCAAGTGTTTTCAGACAAAACCACGGCGGTGGCTTATATCAATTGGCAAGGCAGCACGAAGAGTGCCTGGGTAGCTCTGGAGATGACTCTCCTGTTTGCCTGGGTGGAGAAGAACCTGTTAGCCTTGTCAGCTCAGCACATTGCCGGGGTGGACAATGTGAAAGCAGACTTCCTCAGCCGGTACTCTCTGAATCCTGTGGGAGTTGAGTCAGGAGGCATTTCAGTTGATTTTGCACTGCTAGGGTCGATCCGAAATGGTTCTGATGGCAACTCACTCCATTGCCATAGTTTGCTACTTCTTCATTTGCCACACTAAGATGAGGTCAGAGGGCATCGATGCCCTGATCCAGCCTTGGCCAAGTCAGCATCGGCTGTACATGTTTCCTTTGTGGCCCCTGGTGGGGCATGTGATTAAGCATATAGAATGCCACCTGGGCAGGATTGTTCTGGTGGCACTGAATTGGCCAAGGAGAGTGTGTTTCGGACACATGATGTGGCTTCTGTAGGTGCCTCCTCTTCAGTTGCCTCTGTCTCGGGGCTTGTTCCGGCAGGGTCGATTATCCGGGAGGACCCAGTTCTGTTCACCCTTATATCTTGGCTCTTGAAAGGAGATGGCTAGCATGTAAGGGTTACTCTCCAGTGGTGGGCTCCACTCTGCTCTGAGCCCGGAAGAGGTCTACCAAGTTAGCATATGTGCAGATCTGGTGCCTCTTTTGAAAAATAGTGCGGCACTTGGCAGTTGGCTCCTGAGATGGCCATGTTGTCATCTCTGTTGGCCTTTCTACAGGATGGCTTGGAGAAAGGCATTTTACTTAGCTCCCTGAAAGTTTGGGTAGCAGCTTTGGCCTGTTTCTGAGGTCTGGTGGCTGGTAAGTCTCTAGCCTTGTACCTGGACTTCTCCAGGGGGTTCGGTGTCCTCCCCTCCAGTCTGTGATCTCTCCTGGGATCTGTGTCGGGTGCTCAGGGCCCTGACGGTGGAACTCTTTGAGTCATTGAAGCATGCTGCTTTAAATGATTTGATGCTGAAGACAGTCTTTTCAGTTGCATTTTGCTCTGCAAGGCGGATTTCCAAGCTGCAGTCTCTGTCTTGCTGAGATCCTTATCTGTCTTTTTCAAGGAAGCCATTTCCATTCAGCCTGTGCCTTCCTTCTTTCCTCCCTTTCTTGTGAGCCAGGTGGTATGCCTGCCCTTCTTGTAGGTAAAGCTCTGTTGATATTCTCTTTCCTGGGGTAGATTTTGGAGCTCTGCTGCACTTCTCTTATATGTATATTGGGGTTAGAGATGAGTTTAAATTTGTAGTGGAAAATCTGAGGGTTGCGATTCCCCTGTTCTTTTCCTTAACTGGTAGAGGCGATTTTCTTATCCATTGATTGGCTGTGAGTTATTTAAAAATACTGACATCAGACGCTGAAGTTTAGTCAAACGAGTCAGTGTTGGACAATTGAAGTATAAGCCTCTGAAGAAGCCCTATACAGGAGAAACGAAGGTCTTTGTCGGGCAGGCAAAGATAATTATGCTTGACAGACTGTATAGTGAGCCTGCGGATCTGTTGAGCAGATACATGTAGCAGAATTGCTGAGTTTAAAAGCATTGTTTGTTGATGACTGCCCTGTTGTTCTGTTTTGTTACAGGGAGTCAGATTTGTGGAGACTGATAGCCCTAGGGACAGGTTGTTGAGACTGAGTATTTAAAGCCAATATGTCGATTATACAGAAATTTTAATACTTATAGATAATTTTGAAAAATGTATATATAGATTTCTCTAAAAATTATAATAATAAAAATTATAGTAGAAAGTGGGAGTTTTTTGTGGACTGGTGATGTGAGATGACAGTTCCCCTTTGGTGATTAAGTTCACCGCATGGAAGAGCTGGCTGCAAAGAGGTCTTTTTCTCCCTTGATTGTAGATTAATTTGGATATTGATTGGGTTCACTGGTAATAAGTGATTTTTCATTTTTTCTATACCATAGGTTTAGAAAGAGTCAGATTAAAAGAATTTCTAAATTTTGATGGATGTTAATTAGGGATTTAGTTTTACTCATACCATGACAGTCATGAACCTCACTTCTAAGCCAGGGTATGTGGAGTATGATCTCAGTCTCTCAAATTTACTGCTAATGCTCAGCATAGTACTTGCATCGTGTGAGACTTGCCATGTTTCTCCCATATGCTTTGGGATGAATAATGAAGTGACCTCTGGTGTCTGAGGCAAATAGAGGCATGGGAGTGATGTCATTGAAACCTAGGCTTTTCATTTGTTCTTTTTCTCCACCAATCTGCTGGTAGGGAACAGAGCCCACTTTTCTAGCCTGGTCTAGCAGGACTCAAGGAAAGGACATTCCTTATCGGTCCTACAGTTCAGTCCTCCACCACTGGGTAGTGCACCTCCTCCTGCAACATGGAGACTGGACAAGTCAAACTTGTGACATCACCGGGTATATCCTGCTGGTCTTCTCCCATGATCCCCCAGTGTGTCCAGTCTCCATGCAGCATGAGGACGTAGTGAGCCTACGTGCTGGGCTCACTTGAGAAGCAGTTTAGGAGCAGTTAGTCAGGATTTGATTTACCTTGCATTTCTTTTGCCCTTCTTTAGGTGTAATCCTGTAAATTGAATTCATTTTCATTTTCATTTAATTTCATTTACTTTTACTTTATTTTCACCTAGTCTGCCTTAGTGTAAAGGGGGGTTCTGTCCCTTTTCAAAGTTCACGCTGCCAGCTAGCCTCTCTGCTTGGGATTCTTCGGTCTCTGTGCCCGGTGATGATCTCTCCCCCAGGACTGTACGGGGGAGAGCTCTGTGGAACACCTGCATTTTGGCAGTGTCCATGCGGCAGATTCCCATCGCGGCGGGAGCCTCAGGCCGTTCGAGGTTCTTTAGCCGGTGGGCCGGGGCTCGCAGCGTCTGCTACTTCTGGTGGCGTGAGGCAGCAGCGTGTCTGGACAGCTCTTCACCCCGCAGCTACAGCGGGGTAACTGCTGCATTCCGACGCCACAAGGGAGTCTCTCGAGTCCGCATGGAGGGGCTCTGAGCTCTTGCCGCCTCTGTGGTGTTTGGCGCCAAACGGGCCTGCTTCAGATTGGCGCCATTTTCTCGGCAGGGCTGAGGCCTCGTGGCGGAGAGCGGAGCAGCCCCGCGTTTGAGCAGACGACGCTGTTCCACGCGGCTACACCCAGATAAGGACTTCCTTTTGCTGTTACTTTTAATTTTAATTTTAATTCTAATTTTAATTTCCTTTTAATTTTAATTTCCTTTTAATTTCATGATAGTTTATAGTTCTTTGAATGCAATGTGATTGTTTTGGGTTTTACTTCTTGGGGGGTGCCTTTACCTTTGTCTGCTTTCTGGCAGTTAGCGACGTCTGTCAGCAGCAGGTTTCCGTGCTAGGATTTGGCCATTCAGGGTCATCGGCGGCACAGCCACCTACAAATTGAGCCCTTTCTGAAATTGTCATTTACATAAGGATGCTATTTCCATGTTTATACGCTTGGAAATTGTGCAGACAGCCTCTAAATGTCGTTATGCCATCTGCAAATTTGATCGCCATGCTTGCTGATCTCTTTTCCAGATCATTTCAGTGCAGTAGATGTTACCAGATGCCAGTTCCAGTGCAGATCCCGAGACATTCCACTATTTACGGGTCTCCTGTGAGAAAACTGGCCATTTAGTCCTATTGTGTTCCTGTTTTTGATCCATTTCTCATTCTATAATAGCACATCATCTCCTTCCTCAGGAGAAGTTCATAAGGGGCTTTGTCAAGTACCTTCTAAAACATCCAGATACATATCATTTGGCTTACTCACATGTTTATTAACCCTTTGAAAAGACAGCTTGATGCTGCTTTTCAGAACAAGTTCTATCATTTAACTGGCACTGAACTCAGATTCATTGGTCTGTAGTTTCCAAGATCGCCTTTGAAGCTCTTTAAAAAAAAAAAAAAAAAAAAAAACCCAATTAGTGTTACATTAGTAACTCTTCAATCTTTAGAGATCATTAATACTAATGTTATGATTGAGCCTGGCTGATATTATGAATGATCACTATTAGACAAAAATTAGCTAGGTTAAGACACTTTGATTTGGTTTTCTGCACTATGTTATCAGAGCGCAGCTTGCCCATTTGGCGGGAACACTGCCCATCTGGGCCATCTGGGGAAAGGCCCCTGCTGGGGATCGTGAGAAGTGTTGCTGGATGGCACAGTCCGGGGCTTAGTGTTCCAGGGTCCTGGAAGGGTTGATAGCGGCAGTCAGGCCTCCCTGTCTTTGCTATGATGGTCACCTAGGTTCAAGCGTCCTGTGTTTTGGGTGACAGGAGTGGGACACCTGGACATGTGGTGCTGGATGTTGGATAGGCTCATACTTCTTAAGTGCACTCTCCTTGAGTGCGTCTGCATGTCCGTGTTCCGTCTGTGATCTCATGCTCAGGTGATTGTTGCAGCAATGACAGAGATCGCTTGGGATATCGTGAGCGGGGTTGTCATGGTGTTGCATGGGGTTGCCAATGCAAGACGGGGCCATCCTGAGGAGTTTGGGCCTCAGTCATCAGCTTTCCCTTCGGTGGCCCGGCTGTCCAGGAGGCACCCCTCCAGATCCGCCGGTCCAGTTCTTCTCTGCCTCTTCTCAATGTGGGCAGGGGGGCTGGCAGATCTGGAAATTCACGTCCACTGCACGTTCTACTGTTTTACCTCTGTCTTGGGGTTCTGAGGTCATATATTCCCAATCATTTGTTTGGTGGGGTGCTGCTGTCTGTTGTGCAAGAAAAGGTGGTCAACAGTCGGAGGCTGTCGTCTATTCCCCTTACCCCTCAAGGTGCTCACAATTTACGTTTTTTGTACCTGCGGAGGTGTATGTTGTTAAAGGCTAGCAGGCGCACCTGTGGGACCAGAATCCTCGGTTCTTCCGACCTTCCGTTGAGGTGCGCGTGTGGGGTTTACTCCCTTGGTCAGCTAGCAACTTGCTTCACCCATTGGGCCTTCCCTTTCCTCAAGGCATCGTTGCGTCCCACTTCTTCGTGGGGGCTCGCCGCAGGGCCTGGAGTTATGCTCAGCCGGTTCCAGCCAGGGCTGAGTCCTTGGGGGGAGGCTCCGATCCTAACGATACAGGGAGTGCTGAGATCCGTTCAACCAGGTTCCTTCGGGCCCAGCGTACGTCGTCTTTTGCTGGCCGGTTTAGGTCTTCGGGTCGTGGCGGTGCTCCGAGTAGACCAGTAGGCTGCACAGTGCTTGTCTTGGAGCAAGCGCGGGATATCTGTAGGTTCATATTCAAAGCCGTCCGGTTACATGTCCCTCCATTGTGGAATGCTGTACTAGTAGGCATACTTCATATACTGGGCTTACAAGTTGGCTTCCGCGCTGCTCGGCATCAGCCAAGGTGACTGCCGGTTTAGGCTGTGGAGTCAGCCTGGAGGAGGGGCCTTGCGTTCTCTGGACAATGCCCTGTTCGGTTGTGTGCCTTGTGGCCCTTATGGAGTTGTAAAAAGGAAAAACAAAAAAACAAAAAAAAATAATAATAATCAAACAGGAAAGCCTTCCTAATTGTCCCCACTTCTTTTTTATAAGGTTCTGTCCCTTTCTTCCGGGAGCTTGGCCGGAGCGTGGTTAGACTCAGCTACGTTTTGGGGATCCTTTATGTACAAGGCATTTTAGTGTACGCAGCACGCCCAGTGTTCCATCGTCTGACTGGAACGGTACGCGGTACGTCAGCCGTGGCAGGGATTCACGGACACGGTAGCGGATCGAGCGCTGTAGGTGCTGTCTGAGATCTCCGGGATGGTGGCCTATTTCGATCGGCAGGGTGGAGTCGGTCGGGTGGTCAGGGTGGCCCGAGCGAAGGGACAGCGTGCACGGTTGAAGCCTTGGCGGCCTGCGTTTCGGTGGGGACACTGTGGTGGCGAATGTCCTTAGCGGGGTCCGAGTGTTTGCCGGAGGAGTGAGATTGCATCAGGCGGTGTGCGCGACGCGTGTGCTCAGATGCGGTCAGCCCATATTGGACCTCATGGCGACCTGTCAGTCTGCGGCGACGGGTCGATGTTTAGCAGAGGACATATGAGGCTACTGGATAGCGTCGACGCATTGGTACGGGGCCGTGGCCCGGTCCATTCTATGCCTTTCAGAGGTCATAGTGAAAATGGCCGACTGGGTCTGGTTGCTAAGATATGTGCTCTTCATTAGTCAGTGGGGACCATTACCAGTGTATTCTGCAACATTTGCGTGAGCTTGCATAATCTTTACTTGCAACCAATCGAAATAACTGTCCAAAACCAGTTGATGCAGTCACTACTTGAATTTGCCTCGCTTGACAGTAAAAAAAAAAAAAAAAAAGACATATTTATTTTATACCGATAGGTCACTCACAGCATATTTGGCGATTCCTCGTCCTGGTGTTAATCATGCAGATAATTTCTGCTCTAGTTGTGGTGATGTGACTTTTACATCACAAAAATGGCATATGACTGTGGCGGTTAAGAAAGCCTACAATTTATATTTTGGCTGCAGAATAAAAGATCAGGATAAAAGCTAGGCGCCACACATATGCTGCAATACATGTGTAGCAGATCTCAGGCTGTGGATGGATGGGAAAAGACCATCAAAGTCTTTTGCGGTTCCAATGATCTGGAGAGGGCCCATGGATCACGTCGGCGATTGCTACTTCTGCATGGTTCCTCCAATTCCGGAGGGCATATCCAGGTGATGTAAGCAGTTGGCCTACTGGCATTGCGTCGTGGGCGTGGCTACCAGAGTCTCCTTTCATTTATGTCACACCATGTAAGACTCCACATCTTCTGAAACAACGCTGGACTCTGGGGCACTTGACACCCTCTTATATGCCCTTGGTGGATCACGCTTGGTTTATTGCAACTCATTGCTTAGCTGCATTCCACATTCTCAATTAAAAAGACTCCAACTGGTCCAGGACATAGCTGTAGAGCTACTTTGTGTTGCAAAGAATAAAGCCCTTAAGAGGTGTGACAAATAGGGTGTTTGACGCTGGTGGTTTTTTCCATTTCCCTCATTTTGCTTCCCACCTCTGTCTGGATGGACCTCGGTTCCGTTCTCCCTCGTGGAATCCGGCTGTGCCTGTTTAGTTGTCGGTTTGGGACTTACGCAAGAACACTTCATGCTTGTAACCTGCGTTCCTTGGACCTTAGGTGAGGTTCTGTCGCTTTCTGGGAGGTCTCTTCGCTGCCTGTCCCTCCGTGGAGGCGGGTTCTGCGGGAGAGCAGCGGTTGCTAACACTTGACACCCTGGTGCGGTCGAGAGCCAAGGGGGAGCTCAAGCGGATTTTTCAGGCGGAGCTCCGGTAGCCTTCTCAGTAGGTCTGTTTCTAGGGCGTTCAGTGTGTTTGCGATGGCAAGTTTGTCTTTCTGAAGCACTAGCGCTGCTTGGGGCAGAGTTCTGTGCTGTTTTCACCAGTGAAGAGGATCCAAGTGGGCTCTCGGTCGTGTCTTCCTGGTTGGCTTACCGCCTGTTGACGTGAGGAGCGGGCTGGGGTCGGTGCCTGCTCTGTTCGTTTAGGGGCCGAGCCGACTGGATAGGTCCCTCCCAATGATTACTGCTCTGGTACATCCCAGTGGTGGAGGACTGAACTGTAGGACCGATAAGGAAATGGAAATTACACTTACCTGGTAATTGATGTTCCTTGAGGGAGTACAGTTCAGTCCTCATTCCCGCCCGGGGATGGATGTTTCAGACGTGAGGCGTCAGTTCCGAGTATGCTTTCGGATCCTAGAGTCGGCAACGGGCTCTGATTGGCAGGTAATCGCGAGAGCAACCTTTTCTGCCTATACTCTTCCTTAGTTCTCCTTCCTTCTAGCTCTCTGTCTTCCGCTGTTTGGTGCGCAGGGGGACAGGGGCACGGAGGAGGGTGTTTTCGGCCTTTCTTTTTGGGGCCCTGTGATTTTAAAGTTGAAGTTTTGAGCATAGCTTTGTATTTAGTATTTTAACTGGTTGTTTGTTTGCTCCTTTGAGTCTGCTTTGACAGTAGGTCACTGGGGGATCATGGGAGAAGACCAGCAGGATATACCCGGTGATGTCACAAGTTTGACTTGTCCAGTCTCCATGTTGCAGGAGGAGGTGCACTACCCAGTGGTGGAGGACTGAACTGTACTCCCTCAAGGAACATCAATTACCAGGTAAGTGTAATTTCCATTTAACTAGTAAGTAAAATGTCACCTTCAGCACCGGATGCTAGATAGGCCCCAGTGCTGAATATCCGGTTTTAGTTTCAGTGGTACTTTAAAAACATTGATATCACCCCCTAAATTTCTTTAATATTTAAAGGGATCCTGGACACAACCTGCTGCTTAATGTAAACCACATTACTGTAGGTCTGTTTTATCAGCATCTTTTCCTGGTGCAAATAGACACAAAAGCTTTGCAGCAACACAAAGCAATGTTGCCAGCTTCTCACCCCTGTTTATGCTCCTAAATGAGGGATATTTCTGCATGTAAAATACAGGCACATTGGGATTTAATAATTAATCATGCCAGTTCACTGATATAATACCAGTGATTTAGTGATTGCTTCTTTTTACCAGTTGCTCTGAATGGGCCCCTGGAAGGGAAATTTCATTGTCCTTTTCAATGGTTCCCAATCCTGTCCTGGAGGCCAGTGTCATTTTCAGGATATTAGGAATGAATTTGCATGCACTGGAAACCCATTGTATGCAAATCTGTCTCATATGTGGCTGTCCCAAAAACTAGACTGGTTAGGTTTGTCTCCAGAATTGGGTTGACTTGGCCTTTGTCCTGTGGTTCCCTGGGAGGAAGACCTTCTATCTTTACAATTTCCTACTCTGAGAGTAGAACAGCTAGTACTATAAATGCTTTCTGGAACTGCATGTCAAAAGTGTGCAATTACATGGGATAATGATCTCACTGAAGCACTAATTGCTGAACAAGTACATGAAGCTGAAAGCACTGCACATCCAGCTTTCACCCTATAAGCAATCCAGCCAATTCTGCCCATTGTTCTTAATGACTTGTGACTGTCACTGCCATAAAATGTTATGCAGTCAACAGGGCTCAGTAAATGAGATGTTCAGTTAAACATCAAGGGACCCCCATACGTGCAGTACTCCTGTTGTTACTCATGCCAAGAACAATTTTCACGTCCATGAAGAGCCATGCCGCAAGCTTATAGAAACTCATTTTGTAATGAATTTTCCATGTGAAAAGCCAGTTTTACATGCAGAAAAGACTTAGTAGACTTGCACGGCCATAATATACATGTGCATAAATATGTGTGCCGAAAGGATGGTGTATCCATGTGTAAGCATTTCAGGGGTATAATTGGGCAGAGTTTTGATGTACGTGTTTGTATATGCTGTCGAGTACAAGCAGGCATTTAAACCTTTGGGACAGCTGTACATTTGTGTGTTGTCTGTCTTGACTTCATTGTAAGCTCTGATGAGCAGGGACCGTCTTTTACATGTGTCTGTATAGCGCTGCATATGCCTTTAGCGCTATACAAATGATTAATCGTGTGTGAATTTGCATGAAGTTATGACTGGTGAAGACACATAGGCACCTATGTTGCCTTCAATATATCAAGTCCTACCTCCATGTGTCTTGTCTATTTAATATAAATCAATTAAAAAAAAAATATATATATATTTTGTCAGGCCCCACAATTGATGGTGTGGAGGCACCAGTGCTAGCACTAGTCTCCGATGGAATTCTTTTTAATGTTAAATCTATTCCATTCTATTTAAGTCCAGAATTTCTTTAAAACCACTTTTCAATACATTACAGTTCATTTGGATTGTCAAAGCACAATCTCCATATCCCTGACGTGTCAAACACATGCATCAAATTTCAAGAGACTCTGTTTCAAGGGAATAGCAAGTTCAAACTTATCCTTCAATCCTACCCTACTACTACTACTACTGAGCATTTTTATAGCGCTACCAGTCGTACGCAGCGCTGTACAGACATGTAAGATAGTCCCTGCTTATCAGAGCTTACAATCTAGTCAAGACAAACACAGAAGGTGTAAGCAGGAGTAGAACAGGGGTAAAAACAGGGGGGAGGGGGAAAGGAGATCATGTGACTCAAGATCCAAAGGCAGCAGCGAAGAGGTGAGCTTTCAGCCTGGATTTGAAGAGGGTTAGAGAAGGTGCCTGGCGTACAGACAGGGGTAGTTTGTTCCAGGCGTAAGGTGCAGCAAGGTGAAAGGAGCGAAGTCTGCAGTTGGCAGTAGGAGAGAAGGGCACAGATAAAAGCAGTTGGCTAGAAGAGCAGAGTTCCCAAAGGGGGTTGTAATGAGAGATAAGAGAAGAAAGGTAGTGAGGAGCCACAGAGTGAATGCATTTATAGGTCAGCAGAAGTTTGAACTGGATGCGGAAACGGATAGGGAGCCAGTGAAGTGACTTGAGAAGAGGAATAATATGGGCATGACGAGGCTGGTGGAAGATTAGCCGTACCACGGAGTGTTGAGCAGACTGAAGGGGAGCGAGATGATTCAGAGGGAGATCAGCAAGGAGAAGGTTACAGTAGTCAAGACGGAGGTGATTAAGGAGTGGATAAGCATTTTAGTAGTGTGTGTTCAGAAAGGAAGAGGCGGATTTTGCTAATGTTGTAGAGAAAGAAACGGCAGGTCTTAGCTACGAGATGGATATGTGAGGAGAAAGAGAGAGAGGAGTCAAAGACAACCCCCAGATTGCGGGCCGAGGAAACAGGAAAGAGTACAGAGCTGTCCACAGAGACTGAGAAGGGAGGAAGAGGAGGGGAGGTTGGTTTTTGTAAATGCCATACTTGTTTTGCCCAAATTGTAATTGCCATACTTTGTTTTACCCCATACTTTGCTTTATCCCGAATTAACTATTGTTCCGTATCACCATAATTGTTTTCCCAATCTGTCTATTGTTCTGTGTTGTCTTGACTAGATTGTAAGCTCTGACGAGCAGGGACTGTCTTTTTGCTTATATTTCTGTACAGCGCTGCATGCGTAGCGCTATATAAATGCTAAATAGTAGTAGTAGTAGTAGGTTTTAGGGAGAAAGATAAGAAGTTCAGTCTTGGCCATGTTCAATTTCAAGCAGCGGTGAGACATCCAGGCTGCAATGTCAGAAAGGCAGGCAGAAATCCGAGTCTGGATTGCCGGAGAGAGTTCAGGCGCAGAGAGGTAGATCTCGGAGTCATCAGCATACAGATGGTACTGAAAGCCATGGGAAGAGATAAGCGCACCAAGGGACTAGGTATAGAGAGAGAAAAGGAGCGGACCCAAGACAGATCCTTGGGGTACACCAACTGGGAGCGGGGTAGCGGAGGAGGAGGAGCCACCAGAACACACACTGAAGGAGCGATGGGAGAGATAGGAGGAGAACAAAGATAGTACAGAGCACCTTAAAGCCAAGTGAGGACAAGGTATCGAGGAGAAGGTTGTGGTCAACGGTGTCAAAGCAGCAGAGAGGTCAAGGAGGATGAGGACAGAGTACAGGCCCTTGGATTTTGCCAGGAAGAAGTCACTGGAGACTTTGACAAGAGCCATTTCAGTAGAGTGTAAAGGACGAAAGCCAGACTCTAAGGGATCCAGGAGGGCATGAGAGGAGAGGAAGTCGAGGCAGCAGTGGTGAACCACACGTTCAAGTAGTTTAGAAATGAAGGGAAGGAGAGGGATGGGTCGATAATTAGAAGGACAGATGGGATCAAGAGAGGGATTTTTGAGGAGAGGTGTGACCACAGCATGCTTGAAGTCTGTGGGGACAGTTGCAGTGGAGAGCGAAAGGTTGAGAATATGAGAGATGGAAGGGACAATGGTGGAGGAGATGGGGCTTAGGAGAAGGGTGGGGATAGGATCAGAGGAGCAGGTGGTGAGTTTGGAGGAATGCAGAAGGTGTGCAGTTTCCTCTTCAGAGATGACAGGAAAGGAAGAGAGGGTAGCAAGGGAAAGGGGGGGAGGGAGAGTTGGGAGTGGAGAGGGGGAGGAGGGGAAATAGCTGAGTTTGTGGGGAATTGGAGGGTGATTTTGTGGATTTTGTCATGGAAGTAGTCAGCCAGGGTTTGGGCAGAAAGGGAGGGAGGGATCAGAGGCAGAGGCACTTTGAGGAGAGAACTGAGAGTAGTAAAGAGACGGCAAGGATCAGAGGCAAGAGTTAGTCGGATAGACATAGTAGTCTTGTTTGGTAAGAGCTATGGCCGAATGGAAAGAGCCAAGCATGAATTTGAGGTTTAGGCGCAGGAAGAACAGCGCTTTTGACGGGGGTGAGAGCAGGAGCTCCCCCTTCCTCCTCGAGCCCGCCAATCCCGATCCAGGCCCAACGGCTTAAGAACCGCCGTTGCCGGGGCGCGCCCGTGCCTTGCGGGCCCGCGCCTGAGGGCCCCGCCAGAGGGCCCTTTGGCGTGGCCGTTAGGCGTTGGTCCGTGGCATTTGTATCTGGAGTCCTTATTGATGTATTGATGCCCTACATATATATCAGGGTAACTTGCTGTTCCGTGTCCTTCTCTTCCTCTAATCTGTTTGACTGTCTCTGTCTTCTACTCTGTCCTATCTTATAAATGGCGTTCTTTTCTTGTTTCCCTAAATGATCTAGTATTGTAAACCGCTCTAATGCCTTTGGGTCTGAGCGGTATATCAAATTCAATAAACATAAACATAGAAAGTCTTCAGGGGAGCGGGATTTGAGCTAAGCACGCTCAGAGGAACATAGATAGCGGGTAGTGGATGAAAGCCTGGGTTGGGGCGCAGAACATCTCACAGGATGTGGGGTGGGTGGAGCGAGAGCATCTAGAGCCGAGGAGAGTGCAGCATTATAGGAGGTTACTGCCTCGTCGACAGACTTGGATGACAGAGTGGAAGAAAGAGACGGAGAAATGGTGGAAGAGAGAGTCAAGGGATCAACAGCATGAAGGTTTCTAAATAGGTTGGAGGAGACAGGACAAGGTTGAGGCAGCAGGAGATGAAGATTAAAGCTTAAAAGGTGATGGTCGGATAAGGGAAGAAATGAACTACGGAAGTTCAAGGGTGAGGAATTAGAGAAAAATATCAGGTCCAGGCAGTGGCCATGCTGGTGAGTGGGGGCAGTGGAACAAAGTTGGGGTCAAACAAGAAGGTAAGGGAGAGGAGCTTTAGAGCATAAGGATCAGAGGAGTTATCGACATGGATGTTGAAGTCGCCAAGAATAAGAGTGGGTGAAGAGGAATCCAGATAGAAGGAAAGCCATGAGTCAAAGTCAGTGAGGAAGTTAGAAGCAGACTTGTCAGGAGGTCGATAAATAACAGCTACCCAGAGAGGAAGTGGAGTGAAAAGGTGAATGGAGTGGACTTCAAAAGAGAGAAAGGAGTGAGACTAAGGCAGCAGGAGGGGTTGGAATTGGCAAGAGGGAGAAAGTAGAAGCCCAACACCACCACCACGGCCAGTGGGACGAGGCATGTGGGTGAACTGATAGCCCCCGTGGCAGAGAGCAGCAGTAGATGCGGTATCATCTGAGAGGAGCCAGGTCTCAGTTAGGGCAAGAAGATGTAGAGCATTAGAGATAAAGAGATCATGAGTAAAAGCAAGTTTATTAGAGACAGAGTGTGTGTTCCACAAGGCACATGAGAAAGGGAGAGTGGAAGGGGAAAGGAGAGGGATGTGGATAAGATTAGACAAGTTGCGTGAAGATTTAGCTGGGTAAAAAAGGAACTGAGATGGGACATGCCCAGGATGGACTTTTCAAAGTTAGCTGGCTGGTGCAAAATCTAGAGCTTATTAGCTAAATTTGTCTCCCTAAGCGTGTCTGCACAAATGGCAGCCTTAAATATAATCACACAAGACTTGTGTGGTTGGGTATGATTGGATATTCGCTCCAACTTTCACCAGTTAACTGCAGCTGAAAATTTGCTGTTTAATACATCTGGTCCTTTGATAAAATAAAAATAAACTTAACTATCTATTTCTCAACAAATAGGGGTGTCCTGCACGGAGTGGTGGGTTCACCCCTAAACAAAGACATGGGGAGGGGTGGCCTGCACAGAGCGGCAGGTGCACCTACTCTTGCCATCTTACTGGGCAGACTAGATGGACCATACTGGCCTTTATCTGCCGTCATTTACTATGTTACTATGTATCTCTTCTCAGAGTGAGACAGAGATCTTGGGGGGCCAGGGTTGGGTTTCCACTGTTCATGGTGTCTTCACAAAGCATCCCCATGTTATCCTTCTCTTCTGAGGGATTCGCTCAGCTGATCTTCCAGCATCAGTGGATATATACTCCCTCAAAGCCCTCTTCAATATCATAAAGGTCCACCCATTCATAAAATTTCAGGAGAAACATTCAGTACAGATTTAATCCATTCTGCGTAGATCATTTTCAAAGATCAGGCATAAAACATTCAAAAATCATCACAACATGTGTTATAGTTGTGGTCAACATTATTGGCACCCTTGCAGTTCAACCCTTTAATGTCTAATATCTCTTAAAAATAAGTGCCCAGTGAAATGACTTAGGACTATATATGCACACATATTTGACACATAAAATAATAAAATAAAACAAGACCAATTAAAAAAGGAAATAGTAGGAAATAGTATAAAAACAGAGTCATTGACTATGCGGTGTCACGGAGGACTGTGGGACCTGATTGTGAGTCCTGAATAGTTCCAGTTTATGAAGGAATGATGTCTGGAGGACTTTTAATGATTTGTTCGTTTATACACCTGGTGGATACATCTGATTTTCAGATAAGTGGGCGTATTTTAAGTTACTCATTGAATTTTTGAAAGGAATAAAATTTGCAAGGACACTTTATTATTGTGTTGGAACAGCATACTGATGTGCGGCAGTTCCATGAAGTATGAGACCTGATGGTCCGTTTTTAAATCGATTAAAAAGGAGGATCCACTATGAGGGAGGTTTTCATGGATAAAAATGAAAATAGGTGAATGGTAGGTTTAGAAAATCATCTTATTGTAGGAATTTTTGGTGGTGATTTTGTAGAGCTTAATTTAATGAGGATATGATTATTGGCATCCTTTTAAGCAATTAAAATCAGTTTAAACAGAAGAACCACATTCCCATTGCAATAAAATTAGACACACCTGTGATCAATTGTCAGTACTCACATGACTTGAATCAGCCAATGAATGATGGCTCTAGTGTTTAAAATGGCCACATTCACTCCCTGTTCCATTTTCACAATGGTGAAGACGAGAGCTGCCTGAGACCATCAGAAAAGCCATTATCACCAAACATCAAACTTCAAAGGGGTACAAGGCCATCTCCAAGGACCTTGGGATACCAGTCTACAGTTTGCAATGTTATTAATACATTTTCTGCTCATGGAACTGTCAAGAACCTTAATCCAAGAAGTCTTCAAAGGTTAGTTCAAACTGCTGGAAAAAACAACACGTACAACATCCAAAGAGCTTAAGGCGGATATGGAGCAATCTGGAGTGGTGGTTTCAACCTACGCCATATGCCATGCACTAAGCAAAGAAGGACTTCATGGGTGAAGGCCAAGGAGGACTCCACTGCTCAAAGACAGATATAAAAAGTGTCACCAGTAGGTGTGATAAGGAAGCTTATCATAGTTCAGGAAGGAGCTATAAAAGAGGTGAATTGGCACTGAACAAGCAACCTGTCTTTGCTGGTAGAAATACTAAAGCAGAATGTTTTCGTAAAAGACTACCAGTCCCAGAATGCACCAGGTTTCAAACAGCCTCTAGAGGAGCTGAAGTGGGGAAACGTGTGTTCAATCAGGAGAGCTATGAGGTAATCCCCAATCACTCATCTCCAAGGGCAGGGCTTGATTCAGCACAGCTGAGCTGTGCTAGGGTGGAGTATCCCTCTAAACAAGTTAAAAGTAAAACATATTCTACACAGAATCAGATGGAGTTGAGGAACTCAGAGCTCAAGGACAGAGAGAGGAAGCAGCAGCATCAACGTGGAAGGAAGAAGAGGAAAACATCTTGGAGGTCTACAGAAGGAGCCCATAGCAGTACGTGTGTGGGAGTCATTCCAGAGGCAAGCATACTCCATTGGACTGGAGGAAGCCAGAGGAGTGGGGTTACAGAGCCAGGAATTCCCGGACGGCACCTGTGAGGGAGACGGCTGCATTTGGAAGGGGCCCCAAACCAGTGCAAGAAGGTATGTGAAGAGAGACCCAGTGTCCAGGATCTTGATTGGAAGGCTGGACATAAAAGCTGGATTACTTACTGGCCAGGATATCTGGAGAGGAAACCTAACAACAAAGGAAGCTCAGGTATGAACACTGATCTATGCCCTAGCTCTTCACTTGGAAGACAGCAGGGAAACAGATATTATCCTGAGAGTGCTTCATTAAGGAATTCCTCTGAGCCAGACCATGATATTGATTCTATGATAGTTGAAGAAGAAGGAGATATTTTAAATGATCAGAATGAATACATGGATTGCTCTCTGTCTAGGCTGCTGTGGTAAAATACTTTCACAAATACAACAACCATCAAAAGGAAATATAACTTGTTCTTTTATCTACCCAGAAAAGTTTGCAAGAAAGCTTTAGGGTAGGATTTGAGCCACGTAGAGAAAGTGAACCAGCAAAGGGGTTTGCAGCTGGTTAATTATTGGTAATTAAGCCATGCACAGTTGCACGTGAGCTCTGAAAGGAAACTACTGTTTGTGTGTGAAAATACAAGAAAGTTATCCTTGAAAAAGAACAGTTTTTGGTTACTTTTTGGGTTTTGTTTTTGCTTTTGGAGCACTGCTAAAAGGTATTAGCAGGAGCCCTCAGAAAAACCTTTCTGTTTCCCATCAAGGTCTTTATTGTTTGATTGATTGCTTAAGAAGCTCAGTTGCTTATATCATGATTTGTTTTTCCTAAGTACAATACTGAAAGCAAGTGTCCTTTTGTGTTACCAAGTAAATCTGTGTGGGAGAATTAACCCCATAAATAAAATATATTTTTCTTTGCTTACACTCGAGCAACACAACTCATTATTTTGTGAACGGCTGATTCTGGTTTGAATGGACTACATCCCCCACAATCCTTTGCAAGTCATAATAGTATTTGGCCTTTGCCAAGACTGTGGACATTCACGCCCAGCGCCCCTGTTTATATAGGTCAGCCTGGGAAATCCTAACTTAGGAATTAGGGTAGTGCACTTGGCCGTGCACTTGGCCATGCACTGCCTTCTGGGAGTTGTAGTTCCTCTTACTCTCTAAGCCAGGAATAACTGTAGTCGAGTGGTTTCAGGCAAAACGACAAGGTTTTTATTTCCCCTTACGGGCGGATTAATTGCAAGTGAAACTTAGGACAAAATAGCCATACTTCTGGCATAAAGAAAACATTTCAGGAACTTATAACACAAAAACAGCTTCTTTGGCTTTCAGCTTCAAATATGCAGTGCTCAATACAAACTCAAAAGTAACAGTCCCTTTTTCATACAAAGGAAACACTTTGCTTCTTTACTGCTGTTCAAATAACCTTGTTAACAGCCAGGTCAGCAAAGTGACATGATGTGATCAGCTAGTGATAGCGTGCAGTCCATTTGCTCATCTGTTGTATCTTCACTAACAGACCCTGTCTGCATTTCCTCCAAATCACTCTCAGCTGGGTAAGTTTGGGCACAGTTATACGGTGTTTCAAAATACAGTCCCTCTCTATTTCCCCGAGGCTTCTCTTCACAGCACTCTAATGAGCAGGGTTGAGAATTACCGTATATGCGGGAGTTAGCATAGGGAGAGTCCAGCAGATCTTGGCAATTACAAGGAAAACTTTCATACCTAGTTTTCTCTCTAGACAATTGGTGCAGCCTACCTTTTGGCTTTTGCAAAGAAGACCTTCTCAGCACGGCTGGGTCAGCAAGGGTTCCAAACACTGGATGTGTTTTCTTGCCTTTTAGCTTCTCCTTTTCCTCAGACATACAAATGTCCTCTGGCCAGCACCTCTCTCTCTCAGGAGTTTCTGAGTGCTCCCAAACTAGCCTCTCAGGCAGTCTCTCCCACTGGCTGCCTTCACAATAGGACCCCAGTCGAGGGTTGCTCCCACCTGGCTTTTGGGCACGGGCTCTTTGAGTCTTTGTTACTCTGGCTTCCTGTGCTGTGTCTCCTGTTTCTCTCTCTTTGCTGCTGCTGCTTTCTCTGCTGTTCTGCTTCCCGTCCTCGTCTCTCCCTTCCTCGTCTCCTCCTCTCCATGGCTCAATTCTAGTGAGTACTTTTTATATCCCTGCTTCTTAGGGCTTAGCTGCGCCCCTCCCCCAACCAGGTGTTTTCCCTTAATTCCTGAGCACGGGGATACGTTGCAGCTTAGGCGTGTTTGCTCCTCTCATGACTCACTCTATTTATGTTTCCCTTGGCAACCCTGGGCCATGTGCTCTGCCTGCCTGTCAGTTTCTGAAGCAAACTTTTCTGCTTCACCCAGCTCCATAGCCTCGGAAGGGTCTTCTACATGACAGAGTCCCCCCCCCCCCATTAAGATATTACGGGCTGCTGACTTTTTAGTCGGACAGCTCGTAATCCTTGACAGTGCATCAGCGTTACCATGTAATTTTCCTGCCCTATGTTGCACTACGAAATTAAAAGCCTTCAATGCCAAATGCCACCTAGTTAATCGGGCATTATTATTTTTCATATGACTTAGCCACTTTAAAGGAGAGTGGTCAGTGACTAAAAGAAACTTGCGCCCCATGAGATAAAACCTCAAAGCTTCTACAGCCCATTTAATTGCTAGGCATTATTTTTCCACTGTAGAGTAATTCCTTTCTGCCCTTGATAGTTTCCTACTGAGGTATGTGACAGGATGCTCTACCCCCTCAAATTCCTGCGACATGACCGCCCCCAACCCGGTCTCTGAAGTGTCGGTTTGCACAATAAAAGGCAAACCAAAATCAACCCCCCGCAGTACCGGGGCCTTACAAAGCTTCTCTTTTAGGGATGTGAATGCTTCCTCCGCCTCTGGGGTCCACTTTATATTATTTGGTGCATTCTTTCTTAGCATCTCGGTAAAGAGTGCGCTCTCCTCAGCAAATCGTGGGATAAACCGACGGTAATACCCGATGAGACCTAAGAAACTTCACATTTGCCTCTTAATTAATGGTCGGGGGAAATTCCTTACACTGTCTATTTTACTGGCTAGGGGTTTCACCAGTTCTCTTCCCAGCATGTGGCCCAGATACTTTGCTTCCTCACTAGCAAATAGACATTTTCCTGGGTTTAATGTTAAACCTGCTCTTCGCATGGCCCGGAGGACGGCCTCCACTCTCAGCAGGTGTTGAGCCCAGGTAGTGCTGTGGACGATGACATCGTCCATATATGCTAGTGCGTACTCTTGGTGGGGCCTTAAAACTTGATCCACGAGCCATTGACACGTGGCGGCCGCTCCATGCAGGCCAAACGGCATCCGGCGAAATTGGTACAAACCCACAGGCATACTGAAGGCTGTCTTGGGTTTTGATTTGCGGGTCAAGGGTATTTGCCAATACCCCTTCGTGAGATCTAATGTGGTCAAATACCGCGCTTGGCCCAGACGGTCTAAGAGGTCCTCAATTCGGGGCATTGGGTAAGCGTTGAATTGGAAAATACTGTTGACCTGCCGAAAATCTATACAAAAACGGAGGGTCCCATCCGGCTTCGGTACCAATACAATTGGGCTGGACCAAGGGCTTTTAGATTCCTCCACTATACCAATGGCGATCATTTCTTTCACTTAGGCTACAACCTCTCTCTTTTTGGCCTCGGGCAACCGATAAGGCCGTTGCCTAATTATCTTCCCCGGCACGGTAACAATTTCATGTGCCACCATATGGGTTTCGCCTGGCACAGTTGTCAAGACTTCCGAAAATTTTGCTAATACCTGAGCCAACTCCTGTCTCTGTTGCGGTGACAGATCCGTGCCTATTCGGGGCTCCGGATTTTCCTTCCAGTCAGCCGGCTATGGGCTCAGGTTCTCCTCCATCATCTCCAGGAACAAGCAGGAATAAGTCCTCACATATGGGTACGTCGGAACCGACGGAGCCTGCGCGGGAAAGCTCCCCAGCTTCCCAGAAAGGAAGCTTTTGGGGCCTCCCACTGCACATGCGCGCTGCCTTCCCGCCTCCCTGACCAGCTCTCCTCAGTTTCTCTTTTTCCGCGGAGCCAGCAGGTCGTGTTCCTGTCACCGCTGAAGAAATTCTTATTTTAGTTTGTTTCTTTAGACCGCGTACCTGCCTTCCCCATACCGAAACCGGTACCGCCGGTCTCTCTTTTCTTTTCTTTCAAAAAAAAAAAAAAAAAACTTTTTTATTCTAGCACAACTTGGTGACTTCGGTTAGGCCTCAGGCCTACACAAATTCTCCTCATGGAGAAACCAGCCCCTGGTTTCAAAAAGTGTACCAAGTGTAGTGCTATTATTTCTGTTACAGACACCCATGACTGGTGTCTTAAATGTTTGGGGCCTGACCACTCCATTCCGGACTGCCCGTCCTGCTCCCAGATGTCTAAACGTGGTTTGCAGAACCGGGCCAACAAATTCCATGTACTGTTTGCCTCAGATAATCCAGCATCACAGTCATCCAGGTCTTCCTCTCCGGATGGATCTCAGGTAACCAAACCTTCTTCGGGCAGGTCCTCAAAAGGCAAATCTCCTTCAAAGTATCGAGAGGCCCTCAATCTTGAGTCGGAGGACCCTGCCCCAGCCAAACAACCCCGGCGGGAAGCTCTGGCTTCCAAAGCTCCATCTATGGGGTTACAGGTTGACATCGATGGCACGGCCTCGACCGATCACCTGTTAGACTGCTCTGGGGTACCGGCCCATGCCGGTACCGACATCCAGGCAGCAGTGGCGTCTATGGACAATACTGTTCAGACCATGCAGGAGGCCATTTTGGCTTTTATTAAAACTGTGACGCCCTCGGTACCGCATCCAGCGGTTCCGGGTCCGGTTCCGGTACCGTCCCCCATACCGGAACCGAGACCATCGTCTTCCAAACGCAGATCGGTTCCGCATGCCGGATCCGGGTTTTCGCCCGATACCGATCCAATACCCGGTACACCTGATGTCGATACCGAGCGGGTATGCGTATCGTGCGTTGGAAGCAAATAGAGGATACTCTGATTCTTCTGAGGATTTTGACTCCTCTGATGACTCTGATGAGCTGTCTCTTGTTCTTCCTGAAGAGCCTTCTTCCCCAAAGAGGAGAATGTCTCCACCAGAGGATTTGTCCTTTCAAGACTTCATTATAGAAGTAGCTAAAGGACTTTCTATTACTACATCCTCTGAAAAAGAACCTAGATCAAAGAAATTGGATATTTTAGGATACCCTAAGGTTCCTAAAGAAGCAGTCACCCTGCCTATCCATGAAATCCTTCAAGAACACTTGATGGACTTATGGGAGGCTCCTTTAACGTTGTCTCCTCATTCCCGTAGGTTGGACACCATGTACCGGGTCCCTCCTTCTCCTGGTTTTCAAAAAACTCAGCTGCCTCACCATTCCATTGTGGTGAAGTCTGCGCTGAAAAAGATTAAGAGTACCAAAAGGCACTCTTCTACCCCTCCAGGGCGAGAATGTAAGACCCTAGACTCTTTTGGTAGGAAAATCTTCCAGGCTAGTATGCTTATAGCCAGGATTAATTCATACAGTCTGTATATGGGCATGTTTCTAAGGGAACTTGCCCTAAAGGTACGGCATTTTGCCTCCTTTATCCCTGAGGATAGAAAGGAGGAGTTCATTTCTCTGGTGAAACAGCTTCTAGATGTTTCTAAGTTCTCCAACAGAGCAGCCTTTGATTCCTTTGAGGGTGCCGGTAGAGCTTCGGGCATTGCTATTGCAGCCCGACGACTTGCTTGGCTCCAGGCCTCTGACCTAGAACCCTGGGTCCTGGATGGCTTACGGAATCTGCCCTGTATAGGTGAGAACTTATTTGGTAAAGATTGGCAAATTAAAGCCACTCAAATGGACGCAGAAAATGCTACCTTAGATAGACTTTCTAAGTCTACCTCTACTCCTGCCAAGAAAAAGTCTTTCAAGAGGCCTTACTACAAGAAGGCCAGATTTTCCACAAATACTGGCCAACAATCTTCTCAGCCTAGCTTTGCTGCTAAGCGTCAGCAACCTAAACAGGCAAGGTCAAAGCCTGCAGCGTCTGCCACTCCTCAGCAGGCTCAACCCCCTCAGGGTTTTTGACTTGCCCCTAGAGAACTTAACCTTTCTGGCTCTAGAACAACCAGAGCCCCTCACCATTCCCGGAAGGTTAGCTCACTTTGCTCCCAGATGGGAGCAAATTACATCAGAGCACTGGACCCTCTCTATCATCAGAGAGGGCTACAAACTTCATTTTTCCAACCTTCCTCCACATACCATGGTGAGGCACTTCAATTCTCCCCCATCTCTCCTGGCCCTGTTGGGTCAGGAAGTCTCTTCCCTCCTTGCCCAAAGGGCAATAGAAGAGGTTCCTCTTCTTCAACAAGGGACAGGTTTCTACTCCCCTTATTTTCTCATACCAAAGAAGACAGGGGGATTCAGACCTATCCTAGATCTGAGAGAATTGAACAAATTTCTATACAAGGAGAAATTCAAAATGCTTTCTCTGGGTATTCTCCTTCCATACCTTCAGAGTCAGGATTGGCTTTGTTCTCTAGATCTCAAGGATGCGTACACACATATACTCATCCACCCATCCCACAGAAAATATCTACGATTTCTGTTCCAGGGAAAACATTTCCAGTACAGAGTACTTCCCTTCGGTCTAGCCTCTGCTCCAAGAGTGTTCACCAAATGCATGGCAGTTATAGCCGCATTTCTAAGAGGTCTGGAAATTTTTGTATTCCCATATCTGGACGACTGGCTCATCCGAGCTCCATCTCAGTCAGAGGCCCAGATTTCCCTGGACCGCACGAGGCACATTCTGCAGTATCTTGGACTGGTGGTAAACCTTCCCAAATCTCAACTCATCCCTACTCAGTCTCTGGAATTCATATGGACCCAGATGGACACCACCACTGCAAGGGCCTACCTTCCTCAGGTCCGGGTCCAACGTCTGGTGTGCTTGGCCTCCCAAGCTCAGTCCAGCACTCACTTGACAGCCAGGGAAATGCTGCGACTTCTGGGCCACATGGCCTCCACGGTACACGTGGTGCCCTACGCTCGTCTTCATATGAGAGCAGCTCAATGGACCTTGGCCACCCAGTGGACTCAAGCATCAGGAGCGCTCTCTCCGACCAAATACTCACCTCAAAACGTCTGTTTTGGTCCCTCCAATGGTGGATATCCACCAAGAATCTGTCGTTGGGGGCCCCCTTCCAACCTTTGTTGCCCCAAGCAACCCTAACAACAGATGCCTCCCAAACAGGGTGGGGAGCCCATCTTCAACACCTCTCCACTCAGGGTACTTGGTCTCCACAGGAGACCACCCTTCACATCAACCTCCTGGAACTGCGTGCAATCTTCCTTGCCCTCAAAGTCTTCCATACCCTCCTTGTCAACCTGACCGTCCTAGTTCATACAGACAATCAGGTGGCCATGTTCTACGTAAACAAACAAGGAGGGACAGGCTCTCTGTCGCTTTGCAACGAAGCTCTCAGATTATGGGCCTTCGCCAGAGAGCATCAAATTCATCTTCTGGCAGTGTATCTTCCAGGGGTTCAAAACTCTCGGGCAGACAGACTCAGTCGAGTTCTGCTTCCACACGAATGGTCCCTACATCTGGACCAGATACGCAAAATCTTTCAGGAATGGGGAACCCCGGACATAGACCTCTTTGCAAGTCCGTGGAATGCCAAACTTCCCCGGTTCTGTTCCAGGACTCCATGTCAGGGAGCTCAGGCCAGCGACGCCTTTCTCCTGCATTGGGGTCAGGAATTCCTATATGCCTTTCCACCCATTCCTTTGATTCCCAAGACTCTGTTCAAACTCCAGAGGGATCAAGGGTCGATGATCCTCATAGCTCCACGCCAAGTGTGGTTCCCTCTACTTCTGCATCTCTCCCAGGGACCCTCCCTGGACCTGGGAGCTGCGCCAGACCTTCTGTCTCAGGAGGAGGGGACTTTGTGGCACCCAAACCCCAAGTCCCTACACCTCAGAGCTTGGTTACTGAAGGCCTAAGCCTTCATGACTTCAATCTTTCTCAACCAGTGAAAGATATCCTTCATGCCTCTAGGAAACCCTCCACGAGGCGTTCCTATGCTTTCAAATGGAAACGCTTTCCATTTGGTGTGCTCAGCAGGGTCTTGACCCTCTAGCACTTCCTTTGAATTCTCTACTAGACTATCTCCTGCATCTTTCTAATGCAGGCCTTAAGACGAATTCAGTAAGAGTCCATTTGAGCGCTATTGCAGCATCCTTAAAACCTCTAAATGGACAACCTGTCTCCTCTCATCCTCTTATTGCAAGGTTCATGAGAGGCCTGACTCTAACTAAGCCTCCCATCCGACCTCCTCCGGTAGCATGGGATTTAAACCTAGTTCTAGGTCAGCTTATGAAGCCACCTTTTAAACTGTTGGTTTCTACCTCCTTGAAATTTCTTTCCTGGAAGGTCCTTTTCCTTATTGCAGTCACTTCGGCTCGCCGCATCAGTGAACTACAGGCCTTAGTGGCTCATCCACCTTATACTAGGTTTCATCATGATAAGGTGGTCCTTAGGACGAATCCCCACTTTATGCCCAAAATGGTCTCGCCTTTTCATCTTAATCAAGAGGTATATCTACCTGTCTTTTTCCCGGCTCCTCATGCATCCAGTGCAGAGAGGAACCTTCATACTCTAGATTGTAAAAGAGCTCTTGCCTTTTACCTCAACAGGACTCAGCCACATCGAAAGTCTTCCCAACTTTTTGTGGCTTTTGATCCTTCTCATTTGGGACTTCCAGTCTCCAAACGTACACTTTCCAATTGGATTGCTCAGTGTATTTCCTTTGCTTACCAGAGTAAAAACATTTCTCTGGAAGGCCATGTCACAGCTCACAATGTGAGAGCCATGGCCACTTCTATGGCTCATCTTCACTCTGTATCCATAGATCAGATCTGTCGAGCCGCCACCTGGGCCTCGGTTCATACCTTCACAGCCCATTACTGTTTGGACAAGGACTCCTGCCGGGATGCCTTGTTTGGTCAGGCTGTCCTCAAACACCTGTTCCATACTTGAACAACTCCTGCCCACCTTCCCAGAATGGATGCCTGAGATCCATACGGAGATGGCGAACCCTTGGAAGGGGATCTCCCAGGCATCTTAGCTAGGGAGTCCCCATATGTGAGGACTTATTCCTGCTTGTTCCTGGAGATAGCACAGTTACTTACCTGTAACAGGTGATCTCTGGGAACAGCAGGAATTAGTCCTCACAACCCACCCACCTCCCCTAGGAGTTGTATCTTCTATCTATCTTCCTTTCCTCTCTCTATTGTCTCAGCTATAAACTCGAACTGAGGAGAGCTGGTCAGGAAGGCGGGAAGGCAGCGCGCATGTGCAGTGGGAGGCCCCAAAAGCTTCCTTTCTGGGAAGCTGGGGAGCTTTCCCGCGCAGGCTCCGTCGGTTCCAACGTACCCATATGTGAGGACTAATTCCTGCTGTTCCCAGAGATCACCTGTTACAGGTAAGTAACTGTGCTTTCTCCTCAGCTAAGGCTGTCAGGCTCTTTACTTCACCCAGCCCAGTAGATCCAAAACCTCCCACCCCCCGGCTCGTGGGGGTCAGTGAGGGCACATCCTCTACTGCAGGGAATCCCACACGCTCACAAATAAGTTGAGTGAGCCGGTCGCCTGTTTTAACTTTAAAATCCTCCCTACCGAAATTAAAAAGTAAGACTTTTACTATGCCTCTGTAGTCGGGGTCTATAACCCCTGCTCCAACATCGAGGAAGTACTTGGCAACTAAACCAGATCGGGGTGCTATGCGTCCATAACAGCCCTCGGGAATTTGTACTTTTAAACCTGTGTCTATTAATGCTTTTCCCCCTTTTGGAACTATTCCGTCTTCGGCGCTAAACAGGTCGAAGCCGGCAGCTGCGGATGTAGCTCTCCGCGGGCTTTGGGCCTGGGCCGAGACCTTGCAGTATTGTAGGACAAACTTCTGCTTTACTGAGGACCCATCCCCCACCCGTGGTTTTGATTGGGAACTAGTATTGCGTGGCTTTTCGAATAGGAGTAGGGACCTTCACTGCTAGGGCCTCCATCTTTGGGATACTCCGCTGCACTATCCCTACTCCTGAGGTTTCTGCCTGGGACTGGGTAGATACTAGGCCTGTTTTTTCATTTAGGCCCCTCTCCATCTCTTTGCAGAATGGGGGCCAATCCCGCCCTAGTACGATATCTTGCGGGAGCCGTGGAACTATGGCTACCAGCACCTCCCTTTCGGTTCCCAGCCCTTTCACAGACAACCTATATAGGGGGTAATACGAAGATGCCCCATGCACACAGCGTATTTTTACTTGCCCCTCTGCTTGACTCGGTGCTGATTGCAGGCGGGCTTCAGTGGTCTGCCAGAGCTTGCGCGAGACCATGCTCTGGTCAGCGCCCGAGTCAAGCAGTGCCAGAGCTTCCACGCCCTCTCCTTGAACTTTTAATAGGAACCCTTCTTGTATATGTTTTTCTCTCCCAGACACTAGTGCGGTTCGCACCTTACAATCTCTACGAAAATGCCCTACTTTGCCACAGTTATAACATTTCCCTTTGGATAAGGGTACAACAGCATTTTCACTGGGTATTTTAACTCTTAGGTTCCTTTCTGATCTCCCAAAGTTAGCGACCCCAGCCACCTTCAGAAAGCCCCCTTTTGGGGTGCCAGCCATCTTGGCCTCAAAGTAGCGTTCTATGAGGTTGGCTGCTTCCTCAGTGGTCTGGCAACTTTGGAGCATCAGGAAAGCTTTAACCTCTGGTGGTACGGCTTCCATGAATTGCTCCAGGATGATGGTATCAATCACAGACTCAAGAGTCCTCCTCTCTGGAGCAAGCCATTTCCATGCCAATCCTTTTAACCTTTGAAACAAAGCTTTTGGAGTTTCCTTAGGCTTCAGCCTAGCCTCCCTAAACATGCGTTTATAAAACAATGGCGTTAACCCTAGCCTGTCTTTTACAGCTTTCTTAACCTCAGTATAATCTGATGCTAGAGCAGCAGGCAGGGTCTTATAAGCGGCCAGAGCCTCTCCTGTGAGGGACATGGCAAACCTCACTGCCCACTGTTCTACAGGCCATTTGACTGCCTCTGCAATCCGCTCACAGGCCTCTATAAAATCATCTAGATTATCATGAGCGGTTAACTGTCCAAACGCTAGAGCGCTACAGTCTTGTAGTCCTACCCCCTTAACCAATGAGGGAATAGCTCCTTCAGTATCCTTTGGCTTCTTCAGCAAAGCCTCCAGCAGTTCAATAAGGGGCCTCTGCTGGGCCTGCATTGCCGCGGCACTCTACTCCTGCGTATGACATGCCAGCTCCATCTGCTTCTCCCATTGGACAGACATCCAATGCATCACATCCTGCGGATCCATCCCGGTGGCTGTTGTTCCTGCAGAGACAGATAAAAAGAAAAGGCCCACCAAGTGCGGCACACTACGGCTTTCTTTTTTAACCCTGTCTTAATAACTGCAGGACAGTAGCTCCCTTTCTCACTTTCTGAATCCACCTACACCCGTGCCCAGTTACCTTTACCTTGGCACTGTGTAGACTCAGGCATTGAGAAAGGTGTCCTGGTTCTCCTGGCCGGTTTGCCAGCGAAACTCTGACCGTCCTTCGCTCACAGGATAGCAGTTTCTTCTCTCCTTATGAACACTGGTGTCTCCTGAAGTTTCTTCCAATTATAATGTCCTTGTATTTCAGGCAAAAATCCTGCCAACTACGCCAACTTGTCACCAGTAACCTCCCCAGAGCCAGGGGCATGTAGGGTAGGTCAGCCTGGGAAATCCTAACTTAGGAAGTAGGGTAGTGCACTTGGCCATGCACTGCCTTCTGGGAGTTGTAGTTCCTCTAACTCTCTAAGCCAGGAATAATTGTAGTCGAGTAGTTTCAGGCAAAATGACAAGGTTTTTATTTCCCCTTCCGGGCGGATTAATTGCAAGTGAAACTTAGGACAAAATAGCCATACTTCTGGCATAAAGAAAACATTTCAGGAACTTATAACACAAAAACAGCTTCTTTGGCTTTCAGCTTTAAATATGCAGTGCTCAATACAAACTCAAAAGTAACAGTCCCTTTTTCATACAAAGGAAACACTTTGCTTCTTTATTGCTGTTCAAACAACCTTGTTAACAGCCAGGTCAGCAAAGTGACACGATGTGATCAGCTAGTGATAGCGTGCAGTCCATTTGCTCATCTGTTGTATCTTCACTAACAGACCCTGTCTGCATTTCCTCCAAATCACTCTCAGCTGGGTAAGTTTGTGCACAGTTATAAGGTGTTTCAAAATACAGTCCCTCTCTATTTCCCCGAGGCTTCTCTTCACAGCACTCTAATGAGCAGGGTTGAGAATTACCGTATATACGGGAGTTAGCATAGGGAGAGTCCAGCAGATCTTGGCAATTACAAGGAAAACTTTCATACCTAGTTTTCTCTCTAGACAATTGGTGCAGCCTACCTTTTGGCTTTTGCAAAGAAGACCTTCTCAGCACGGCTGGGTCAGCAAGGGTTCCAAACACTGGATGTGTTTTCTTGCCTTTTAGCTTCTCCTTTTCCTCAGACATACAAATGTCCTCTGGCCAGCACCTCTCTCTCTCAGGAGTTTCTGAGTGCTCCCAAACTAGCCTCTCAGGCTGTCTCTCCCACTGGCTGCCTTCACGATAGGACCCCATTCGAGAGTTGCTCCCACCTGGCTTTTGGGCACGGGCTCTTTGAGTCTTTGTTACTCTAGCTTCCTGTGCTGTGTCTCCTGTTTCTCTCTTTGCTGCTGCTGCTTTCTCTGCTGTTCTGCTTCCCATCCTCGTCTCTCCCTTCCTCGTCTCCTCCTCTCCATGGCTCAATTCTAGTGAGTACTTTTTATATCCCTGCTTCTTAGGGCTTAGCTGCGCCCCTCCCCCAACCAGGTGTTTTCCCTTAATTCCTGAGCACGGGGATATGTTGCAGCTTGGGCGTGTTTGCTCCTCTCATGACTCACTCTGTTTATGTTTCCCTTGGCAACCCTGGGCCATGTGCTCTGCCTGCCTGTCAGTTTCTGAAGCAAACTCTTCTGCTTCACCCATCTCCATAGCCTCGGAAGGGTCTTCTACATGACAAAAGGCATGCCTGATCTTTGCCCAAACCCACCTTGAGAAACCATAATCCTTCTGGGAAAATGTTCTGTGGACAGAGGAAACCAAACTGGAGTTCTTTGGCAATATAGACCAGTGATACATTTACAGGCGAAGAAATGAAGCTTATAAGGAAAAAATACCCATCCTACAGTTAACTATCGTGGAGGTTCCATAATGTTGTGGGACTGTTTTGCTGCCACAGGAACTGGAGGCCTGGAACCTATTAAAAGAATCATGAAATCAGAGGACTACCAAGGTATTTTGGAGCGAAATGTGCTACCTAGTGTCAGAAAGCTAGATCTGGGTCAAAGGTCATGTGTCCTCCAGCAGGGCAATGACCAGAACATACATCCAAAAGTACAAAAGAATGGTTAAAAAGGAATAAATGGAATCTCCAGGAACAAGCAGGAATGAGTCTTCACATATGGGTATGTCAGTACCGACGGAGCCTGCACGGGAATGCTCCCCAGCATCCAATCAGAAAGCTTTTGGGAGCATCCCTCGCGCCTGCGCGCTGACTTCCTGCCTTTCCCACTGCCTCTCCTCAGTTTTCGTTTTTCCGCGGAGCCGACAGGACGTCCTCCTGTCACCGCAGAAACTTTTTTCTTTAAGATCCTTGTTTTCTTGTGGTCGCGGCTGTTTTCCCCGCCGATACCGGTACCGCCGGTGCTTTATTCTTTTCTTTTACAAACTTAGAGAAATTTTTTCTCCTCAGTTTTTGTTTTAACTTTTTGAGGCCTACCAGGCCTCTCCAACATGGAGCCTTCTTCCCCTAAGAAGTGCCTTCACTGAGGAAACATGGTTTTCCTTTTAGACTCCAATTCTTGGTGTCTAACCTGTTTGGGTCCTGACCCTTTTTCCCCTGATCCATCAGGCTATATTATTGGGAGAAGACCTTCCCTTTTTCGAGTTTCCCTCGATGCCGTTTTTCCTCCTGAGGTGAGGACACCGGTTTATTCTTCTCTCCAGGATCAGGTAACCCACAAACAGTCTGTTAAGACTAGCCAATTCTTGAAGGGTAAGTCTCATGCCCAGCATGATGACGGCTCCGGCCTTGCCCTCAAGACCCCATTGGCAATAAAACCCCGGCGGGAGTCTTCGAGCTCCAAAGCATTTGCGGGGTTTCAGGTTGTTCCTGGGGCTCACCCCTCACAGAACATACCTGAGCCATGCTCGGGGGTGGTATCCGCTTCGAGCGGTACCGATCCCCCGGCACCGGTGTCGAGTGTTCCACTCTTCACCAGGGATCGTCATCTGGTGTCCTCGGTACCTTCGGGGCCGATCGATACGACCCAGATTGGCCTTCCTACATCCCAGCCATGCTCGGGGTTGGTACCCGCTTCAAGCGGTACCGATACCCCGGTATCGGCATCGGTGTCGAGTGTTCCACTCTTCACCTGGGATCGTCATCTGGTATCCTCGGTACCTTCGGGGCCGATCGATACGACCCAGATTGACTTTCCTGTATATTCGCCATGCTCGGGGTTGGTATCGGTTTCGAGCGGTACCGATACCCCGACATCGGCGCCGGTGTCGAGTGTTCCTCTCTTCACCGGGTATCGTCTTCGAACGTCTTCGGTACCTTCGGAACCGATCAATGTGACTCCGATTGACCTTCTTGTATCGGCATCACCGATACCACCACCAACGTTGGTACCTTCTAGACATGCATCGATAGACTCGCTCGTTCGATGCCGAGTCTAGAATCGATATCTAGTCTAGATGACTTGGTACCGACGCGTTTCGGAACCGATCCATATCGTTTCCGACTACACAGTACCGAGGATATTCACCAAGGCTCTCTGGTTACCTTGGTACCGCTTCAGCAGCCCCCGATTACTGCTTCGATGACATTATCATCTCCGATACCGGTACCGGTATCGATGTCGATGTAGATTCCTGCAGTTCCATCGGTGCCATCGATCCTTTCTATGCCTAGTTTGGAATCGATACCGGGCACTGACGATGCAGTACTAACTGCCTCTAATCAGAACTGTCAGTATCACTGTCCATCTAGCAGGATTATTTTTCTGCACCAGTCCAGTATATCTTCTGGTGCTCAAGCTGCTCCTTCAACCTCAGCTTACCCAGGAATAGTTCCTATTGGAGATCCTTCTTTTCAGAAATTTCTCCTTGACATGGCAACCTTTCTTGCCATTCCTATTCCTGGCCTTACTCTTGACCAAGATCCTGCAGAAAAGGAAAATATAATGCTTCCTTTACATCATTCTTTGCAGGATCTTCTTCTGAGGATTTGGGAATCACCTTTAAAGGTTCCTTTGCCTTCTACAGCCATTAATGTTCTGTATCAGGTGCCTCCCTCTCCGGGGTTTCAAAAAAAACAACTTCCACATCATTCCATTGTAGTGCAATCAGCAATGAGGAAGGTAAGAAGCAATAAGAAGCATTCTTCTTATCCGCCAGGTCGTGCATCTAAAGCACTTGATGCCTTTGGACGTCAAACCTTCCAAACGTCTATGCTGGCTTCAAGAATTATTTCATATATTTTTTATATGAGTCTGACACTTCAGGAGGTCACAGAGAGATTATCTCTTTTGTCCCCTTTTTTGTCAGAATCTAAGGCCACTGACTATTCCTTGCTTCTTACTCATAGCAGGAATATCTCTTGGTTTCTTTCTCGTGCTTCTCTAGACTCTTTTGAGTCTGTTAGCAGATCCTCTGCTATTGCCATTGGAGCACGTCGTACAGCCTGCCTGCAAGCTTCAGACTTGAGCAGATGGGCACAACAAACACTGGGTAATTCTCCTTGTACTGGGGAAAATCTCTTCAATAGAGAGGCTTTACGTCAGGTTGCTCATTGCTCCACTGACTTCCCTGGTTCTGGAAACCATCCTAAGTCTTCTTTTTCCCCAGGACGTAGGAAATGTCCTACCAAACCTCCTTTCCCTAAGAAAAGAAGATTTCACCCTTCTCCTGCCCATCCTCCAGATGTACCCAAGCAAGGGACATCTCATCCTAGTCTGAAGTCTCCAGACTCTACCCAGTCTAATCATAGCCAGCAACCATAGGTTCCTGTATGTTGCAATCTGCAGTTGACTTCTTCTTAACAGAAGTTTATTTTTTCAAACTTTACACTGGTTTTCTTTTCAGTATGCTAAGCTGTTAGGATACTTTGTCCATGGGTTACAGAATTCTCCCCTTCTTACTACTATGAAGGGAGGTTGCAACTATCCCATGATAGTTTCTGTTCCCATATGGACATCTTTTCCTTCAGCTGACTTACCATATGGTTAGTCACCTTCCAACTCCCTCTCTCCAGGGTTTCCCCTGCTTGAGTGGGTACCATACTGAAACACTTCTTTTTCTTCCAGTGTAGACTTTTTGTTATCCTTCAATGCATGCTCTGAACAACTCATCAGACAGGGATGGGAATATCTCCGCTCCCTTTGTCTGTTTTCTCCCTGTTTTTCCTACAGGAGAATACCCTCTGCTGTTTTGTTCAGTTGCTGTGTATGTAGGAGTTCCAGTAATTGCTTTAATGCTCATTGCAAGCTACTTTCCACTATCTTGCATAATATTACTCACTGCAGGTTATTTTCTTCTAGCCATATCCTTTCCTAGGATGTAGCACACACACACCTGACTTCAGTCAGTTTTTGCTCATAATTCTCCTGCACGATGCTCTCTGCAATCTTCAGAGAAGCTTTCTACTTTGGGCCCTTGCACAGAGCATTGAACTTTATCTCTGAGGGTTTTTATTTATTTATTTATTTATTTAACTATTTCTTTTATACCGCCCCTTCCAGAGATCAAGGGCGGTTTACATATAACAGATTAACAGTCTTGTACACAATTTGTATACATTTTACATATACATTTCCATATAGTAGAAAAAAGCTTATGTAATCATTCCATGGCGTGAATGTCCAAGGAGTTCCCAATCTGGCAGGAATCTACCCCTTTTTTCCTTACAGCTTGGCATTATGCTTTTCTGCTCCACTTGGACAACGCATACTCTTTTAGTGTATGTGATACCCCTGAGTCCCTTGGCTGGGTCATCCTGGTGTCTTAGTCTATGCGTTTTCTTGTCCTTTGGACATGTCAGAGTCCTAAAGTACTCCTGACGTGCTCTTACCAGACTGCTATTATCCTCTGTTTTTTCACGCAACCCTACTGGTTATTCCACTGAATTACATTCCTGCTGTTTGTAGTTAATGTAAGGTAATGTAATGTAAGTTATGTACTGTGTTCCCTGTTTGTACTCCTAGTGTTTTGTTGTGATGTAATGATAATGCAATGTATGTTTCCCTCACCTTTGTTTAACTCTGTGCTGTATTAACCGCTTTGATTGAAGGAAAAGGCGGGATACAAAACATGTTAAATAAATAAATAAATAAATAAATAAATAGATTCTCTATATATCTTCAGGTGGTTTTCACCCCCTTATTATTTGATGAATCTTTTCCCATCACATTACCCATGTGAATGTTCTGGTGGGGCTCAGTTGCAGGCATGTATCCTCAGACTTATATTCATGTATGTATATGTCCTATACATATATATTTCTGTAGTCTGTGTGGGCATAGGTCATGCCCATATATATATATATATATATTATATATATATATATCACATATATAGATATGTATGTCCCTCCATATATATATATATATATATATATATATATATATTGTGATGCAGTGGATAAAATAGAGCATATGGAAGTTCAGGAAAGTGAAGAGCTTATCTCTGATTCAGCTGTAGGAAAAGATACAAGGCATAGGAAAACAGCTGAGCAGAAAACGCTGTTAGTACAAGAAAAGCCAAAAGCTCATCAAGAGCACGTGTCTCCTAGTTCTCACATTACGTGCAGGGCTGGGAATCATATAAGGGAGAGTTTTAGTCAGTGCAGGCAGAACTGCCAGGAGAACTGCAAAGGAAGTTGCAGAGGAGTGCTGGGAAAGGAAGCTGCAATCCAGGAAGCAGGAAGTGGCAGCAGACACAGTGCTCGAGAGAGAAGGATTGGAAGGAGCAGTGCTGGGAGATGCTTTGATACAGGAAGCAGACCTGGAGAGAAACCAGGAGGGGCCAGCAGCTCAGGAGGACGGTATCTGCAGTCACGGAGCACAGGTCAGCCCAGAGGAAGTTTACCTAGAGAAGGGAGCTTCAAACGTAGCTGTAATCTAAAGAACAGCTGGGAGGCTGACACGGAGTTTCTTAACTCACAGCCTGTAAACGGGGGCGCTGGGTGAGAATGTCCACTGTCTTGGCAAAGGCAAATATTAATATGACTTGCAAAGGATTGTGGGAAATGTAGTCCATTCATACCAGACTCAGCCGTTCACAATAAATTAGTTGTGCTTGCTCGAGTGTAAAGCCAAGAAGATATTTTATTTATGGGGTTATTTCTCCCAACACAGATATACTTGGTAGCACATAAATAAGGATACTTGCTTTCAGTATTATAATTAGAAAAACAAATAAGGAAAAACAACAGCTGAACTTGTTAGGCAATCAAATCAAAGCATAAAGACCTGGATGGGAACAGACAGGTCTTTTCTGTAGGCACCTGCTAATATCTTCTTAGCAGTGCTTCAAAGAACAAACAAAACCCCACAAAGTAGAAAAAAACTGTTTTTTTTCAGGGATAACCTCTTGTATCTTCACACACACTCAGAAGTGTCCCTTCAGAGCTCACTGGCAATTAGGCAAGGCTCAATTGCTAACAATTACCAGCTGAAACCCTCTTGGCTGGTTTACTTTCTATTACGTGGCTCAAATCCTACTCAGAAGCTTTTCTGAGTAGATTAAAGAACAAGTTTATATTTCTTTGTGATGGTTGTTGTATTTTGTGACAGCATATTACCACAGAAGTTTAGACAGAGAGCAATCCATGTATTCAACATCTCCCCCTTCTTCAACTATCATAGGTTCCATATCATGGATTGGCACAGAGGAATTTCTCAATGGAGCACTCTCAGGACAATACTTGTTTCCCTGCTGTCTTCCCAGTGAAGAGCTAGGGCATAGATCAGTATTCATACCTGAGCTTCCATTGCTGTTAGAGTTCCTCTCTAAATATCCTGGCCAGTATGTAGTCCAGTTCTTAAGTCCAGCCTTCCAATCAAGATCCCTGGACACTGGATCTCTCTTCACATACCTTCTTGCACCGGTCCTAGGGTCCCTTCCAAGTGCAGCCGTCTCCCTCACAGGTGCCGTCCGGGGATTCCTGGCTCTGCAACCCCACTCCTCTGGCTTTCCCCAGTCCAATAGTGTATGCTTGCCTCTGGAATGCCTCCCAGTATACGTACTACTATGGACTCCTTTAGACCTCCCAAATGCTTTTCTCTTCTTTCTTCCAAAGTGTTTCTTTCTCTCTCTGTCCGTCAGCTCTGGCTTCTGCTGCTGATGATGATCAGGATGATCAAGGTGCTTCTGATGCTTCTGATCAAGATGATGATTCTCTGTAGAATAAGCTTTTCTTTTATCCTGCTTAGATGAATACTCCACCCTAGCACAGCGCAGCTGTGCTGAATCAAGCCCTGCCCTTGGAGATGAGTGCTTAGGGATTACCTCATAGCCCTCTTGATTGAACACACGTTTCCCCACTTCAGCTCTTCTAATGGCTGTTGGAAACCTGGTGTATTCTGGGAATGGTAGTCTTTTATGGAAACATTCTGTTTTATTATTTCTACCAGAACAGACAGGTTGCTTGTTCAGAGTCACTTCACCTCTATTATAGCTCCTTCCTGAACTATGATAAGCTTCCTTATCACATACCCCCCTGCTTAAGTTATTACGGACTGGTGTAACTGGTGAAACTTCTTCTTTACAGTCCGTAATACGGGAAAGGGCATCCGCATTTTTGTGTAACTTCCCAGCACGATGTTCCACTTGAAAATCAAATGCCTGTAAGGCCATGTACCAGCGTGTCAACCTGGCATTGTGGTTCTTCATTTGCTGCAACCACTTAAGTGGGGCATGGTCTGTGACCAATTGGAACTTCCTCCCTGTAAGGTAGAACCTTAATGCCTCCACTGACCACTTTATAGCTAAACATTCTTTTTCTATAGTGGAATACTTTTGTTCAGCCGGTGACAACTTCCTGCTCAGGTACATCACAGGATGCTCCTCCCCTTCATGACATTGGGATAGAACCGCTCCTAGCCCTACATCCGATGCATCTGTTTGAACCAGAAAGGGTTTCCTTAAATCCACCCCTTTCAGTACTGGTCCTGTACACAATTTCCCTTTTAGGACTGAAAATGCTTTTTCAGCTTCAGGAGTCCATTTTAACTGGTTTGGGCAATTCTTCCGCAGCATATCTGTGAAAATTGCACTTTTCTCTGCAAATTGTGGTATAAATCTGTGGTAGTATCCAATAAGTCCCAAGAAACTTCTTAGTTGTTTCTTTGTTGTTGGAGGGGGAAAATTCCTGATGCTATCCACCTTGCTCATTAGAGGTTTAATTTTTCCTCTTCCCACTAGGTGGCCCAGGTATTTTACCTCCCTATTTGCAAAGGCACACTTCTTCGGGTTTAAAGTGATTCCCGCTTGCTTCATGGAGCATAAGACTGCCCTGATCCTCCTTAGATGTTCCGCCCAGGTGTTACTATGGATTATGACATCATCCATATATGCAAAGGCATAATTTTGGTGGGGTCGAAGTACCTGATCCACTAACCTTTGGCAGGTAGCTGCCGCTCCATGCAGTCCGAAAGGCATCCTCTTGAACTGGAAAAGGCCAACGGGGGTGCTGAACGCAGTCTTCGTCTTCGACTCCCTGGTTAGAGGGATTTGCCAATATCCTTTTGTCATATCAAGGGTGGTTAAATATTGAGCTTGTCCAAGCTGGTCCAACAGCTCTTCAATTCTTGGCATTGGATATGCATCAAAAACTGATATTGCGTTTACCTGCCGGAAGTCAATACAAAATCTTAAAGAACCATCAGGCTTTGGCACCAGGACTATGGGGCTATTCCAGGGACTCTTCGACTCCTCTATTACTCCCATGTCCAACATTTCCTGGACTTGTGCCACTACTTCCTGTCTCTTTGCTTCAGGCAAGCGGTATGGCCTTTGATGAATTAATTTCCCAGGTGGAGTTATTATCTCATGGGCAACCAAATGTGTCTCCCCAGGTATGGGCATCAACACATCTGGGAATTCTTTAAGCAATTTCCTAATTTCTTCCTGTTGTACCACTGTCAGGTCCTCACCTATTTGAGGCTCTGATTTTTCTTTACAATCAGATACCTGGGGTCCCAAATCTTCCTCTTCATTCACCTCCCTTTCTCGGGCACAGGTGGAAGCTAGGCTTTTAACCCCTTTGTCTTCAGTAGAACCAAAGCCTTTGGTTCCACGCTCAGAATTTTCCAGGGATGTGACCTGCTCCACAGGTGGAAAACCCAGTCTCTCACATATCAATTGGGCAATTCTGTCTCCTGTCTTCACATGATAATCATTCTGTCCAAAATTAAATAACAGAACTTTAAGATTGCCCCTGTAATCGGGATCAATTACTCCCGCTCCCACATCGATGAAATATTTAAGGGCTAATCCGGACCTTGGGGCTACTCTTCCATAGCATCCAAAAGGTATCTCCACTTGGAGTCCAGTGTCAACCAGGGCTCTCCCTTGGCTAGGTACAGTCACATTTTCTATACTGCACAGGTCAAACCCAGCAGCTTGAGGGGTTGCCCGCTTAGGAGCTTGGGCCTTCTCTGTGACCCTATGGTACTTTAAGACAAATGTCTGCTTCGGGGTAGTTTGGTCTTCTGGACGCTTAACCATCTTTTTAGCTGGGGTCTGAGGACTTCCAAAGAAAGGCCCGGGAGCTATTACCATCAGTCCTTCTCCCTCCTTCTTTCCTAGTCCTTCCACTAGACCTTGCTTAAATCTTGGCCAGTCTCTTCCTAGAACCAAATCAAATGGTAGCCTAGGCACCACTGCTAACAGAACTTCCTCTTGTTCCCCCAGGCACTTAACCATCAGCCTATAAGTGGGATATGATGTTGCAGCACCATGAATGCATCTGATGTGAACTTGGCTTTCAGGGGTTTTAGGCACAAATCCTTCTTGGGCCTCTATCCTCTTCCAAAGCCTCTTTGACAGCATACTCTGGTCTGCCCCAGAGTCTAACAGCTAGGTAAAATAAAACTCACGCCGTTTAATAACTCACTCTGCAACTTGAAAGCTTCACAATTTCACACTGGCATTTGGTCTCAGAAAAACTAACGGCACTTAAACCAGGAGCTGATAGCTCTTTTATGGTGCCAGTTTCACATCAATGACCCTATGCCATGCCATTTATGGTCTTTTTTCATTTATTTTGAAATTTATTCCAAAGTCTTTCTTACTTCATGGATATTTTGTATTCCTCCAATAAAAAATACTCCAGTGAATTATCGCTATTACTTTATATGAGGAAATACAAAAATAATGTAAACTTAGCTTCTGCCAAATGATCGTAAAGGGCAATTCCAACGCTCACAGCAAGGCACCATAAATGGCATAGGGTCATTGATGTGAAACTGGCACCATAAAAGTGCTATCAGCTCCTGGTTTAAGTGCCGTTAGTTTTTCTGAGACCAAATGCCAGTGTGAAATTGTGAAGCTTTCAAGTTGCAGAGTGAGTTATTAAACGGCGTGAGTTTTATTTTACCTAGCGTTAACCGTTTAAAGAGTAACAGACTACAACCTAGTGGTGTATTCTCCAGAGTCTAACAGAGCATTTGTGGTAATTCCCTGCACATCAACCATCAAAAGAAATCCTTCTTTGGGCTGTTTTAAATCATCACCCATCAAGCTAGTGTGTGTCTGGCATCCCCTTTCTAAATGTCCCCATTTTCCACATTTTCCACATTTCGTTTTACTCCACTGTGTCATCTGGTTTGGCACAGTGCATTTATTTTCAGAAACAGTTTTAACCATTTTCTTTTCTGATACAGCACAGCTTGCCTCAGCACCAATCTTCAGAGGGCCACCCATTCTATGGCAAGCCTGCGTGGCTTCCAAGAATCTCTCGGCTAGCATGGTTGCCTCTCCAAGATTTTGGCAATTTTGCTGTATAAGGAAAGTGTGCAAATCTTTAGGCACAGCAGACATAAATTGTTCAAGCATAATAATGTCTAATAACATTTCTACCGTCTTTCCCTCAGGCTCCAACCATTTTACAGCCAATCCTCTGATTCTCTGACTCAGAGCCCTGGGTGTTTCACCCATTCTTAATGCAGTAGCTCTAAACATTCGCCTATACTCTGAAATAGACAACCCTAGGCGATCTCTAATAGCAGCCTTTACATCTTTATAATTCAAAGCCTGAGCTGCTGGCATTGCTCTATAAGCTGCAAGCGCCTCTCCAGTTAATGAGGCTGCCAGCCTTACTGCCCACTGGGTCTCTGGCCATGCTAATGCTTGTGCCACTCTCTCAAAAGACTCTAGAAAATCATCAACATTATCATCTGTAAGTGGGAGCGGTTATACATACAATTCTTGCTGTGATGTCAACAGCTTCTATTTTTGTTATACATCTCCCTGTCTATGAAGTATCAAACTTCAATGTCTTCCTATCTCTTACCAGCTAGGAAAGACAGTGTACTTTTTCAATATTTTTGAGTACACTTCTGTTCTCCTTGGGAATAGGGGCTTTTTTCCATACCCCTTCTTCCCTTCAGGACTGGGCTAATTCTCCAGATCGGTCAGTCTTCTTCTTTTAGTCCTCAATGTTAATAACTCTGTACCTAAAAGAGTTTTCAGCTTTTTCCCATAAAGCTTTCCATTGAAGACCTGCCGTTCTTCTCCTACTCCAGTTGACACCTGGGTCACCTGCCCATTCCAGGTTTGGAACTTCATCCTCACGGCTGTGAAGTTACCTTGAGGATTCCGCTACTGCATCTACAGTACACTCCATCACAGTTCTACTTCTTACAATCCAGTAGGTAAGCTCTATATTGTACTAGTTCATTAAATATTTTAATGATACTTGACATACATTCTAAAGACTCCTTTTCTCTGTAGTCTTTAGATTCGCTGTTCCTCTACAGCTCTTCTCTATTCAACTCCTACCCCCCATCCCTCAGGGGATGCCGGGGATCCAGGTTGGGAAATGCCCTCCTGTTCCAGGGATACGCATTTTATGGGATCTCCCCTGGCACCCATAGCTAGGGAGTCCCCATATGTGAAGACTCATTCCTGCTTGTTCCTGGAGATAGCACAGTTACTTACCTGTAACAGGTGATCTCTGGGAACAGCAGGAATTAGTCTTCACAACCCGCCCACCTCCCCTAGGAGTTGTATCTATCTATTTCCTTTCCTCTTTCTCTCCTTCTGTCTCAGCTATGAAACTCAACTGAGGAGAGGCAGTGGGAAAGGCGGGAAGTCAGCGCGCAGGCGCGAGGGATGCTCCCAAAAACTTTCTGATTGGATGCTGGGGAGCATTCCCGTGCAGGCTCCGTCGGTACCAACGTACCCATATGTGAAGACTAATTCCTGCTGTTCCCAGAGATCACCTGTTACAGGTAAGTAACTGTGCTCTATTTTAAACTGGCCAGCAATGCGTCCTGATCTCAATCCAATCGAGAACCTTTGGAAAGAGCTGAAATCTGCCATTGGTAAAAGGAAGCCTGGAAACATTCATGAGCTGAAACAAATTGCAGTTGAAAGGTAGGAGAAACTACCAGCAGACAGATATACAAAACTTATAGATGGCTACAAGAAACATTTGGAGGCTGTCATCACTGTGCAACCAAATATTAGTGAAGGATGCCACTAATCCTGTACAGTCATATTTTGTTTTTGTTTTCTCAGAAATTACTATGTCTAAAAAGACATCTTTTATTTTGTTGTATACCTTTAACATACAGTACTATTAAAATATTATGATGGCATACAATTTGAATATTTCCAATTATTTCTCCAGATATTGTACATAACATACCTAAAATGCAAGGGTGCCGATAATGTTGACCACTAGAGACATCCACTTCACTTCTGCATTTAAATCTCTCGGGATTCAAGGCTTAAAATAGGTGCCTTTGTAGACTTTCCACATAGGTGTCTTATACAGATACTCCATGGGCTTCTGCAGTTAATCAGTTCATCCAAATAAACCTGTCAGATTCTGTTAGTTGAACACCAGGTGGTGGTGCCTGCATGCTGTGAGCGGGTCTTTCTTAAGCTCAGTGAGCAAGAGAATGGACAATGAACTCTGCATACTCAAATGTCAAACATGACAAACTCCTCAAAGAACAGCTGAAAGTCTCTTGCTTTTCTGAACAGGGATTAGAGGTCATTAAAACATTTAGGAGTGAAGATCCCAATTCACAATGCTTTCTCTTTAGTGTTCTCACCAACATTAGACTTTCAGAAAAACTAATTCAGTGCTAACTTGGCCAGAGCAGATTTGATCTTATTTATGTATTTATTTCAGCTCCTGTACGGCGTACTCCCTAAAGCCGAAAAGGGTTGATTTCAACATGCCAGAGTGTGACAGTCTGTTGGGTTTATATCTGTTTAACCTGGCCATGATTCTCATGGTACACGGAGTGGCAGGTGCACCTACTCTTACCACCTTGCTGGGCAGGCTAGATGGACCATGCTGGTCTTTTATCTGCCGTCATATACTATGTTACTATGTTACTGAAGGCAACCTATGGCTTGGAGTCAATTTTCAGGGTCCCCATACGGCTCGCTGCCTAGCAGTTCACTGCTGAAAGGAAACTCCCTACAGTACAGCAGGTATAAAGCACAGAGCCTAAATTACTTGCGGTAATTTCAAATTTATATTATTACACCTATGTTCTTCCCTCAATCCAACCATTTTCCCTTTTCCTTATGAGTCAAAATAGCATGCCTACTTTTATCCCACTAAGGGGGGAAGGGAACATTTTCAAAAGTAATTTTACTTGTTTATCATGCAATAACCTTTAAACATTTTCTTCATAGTTAGCAGTCAGATAATGATCTTGCAATGAAACCCTAATCTGACTAGTGACTGCATGATAAAGAGCTTTGCTTATAATCTTCTGAAATTATTTTTACTGAAGGGCTTCATGTACTGCTTTCAGAGATATACAGGATAAGCTGTGATATTTGCCCTCTAAATATTAAAGGGGTAATTTTATAAAGCTTTTCCAGCTTGTGAACAGTGGTATATCACATTGATCAAGCATTGTAAAATTGCACAGGGGCAGGCATATGTAAAAAGAAGACATTTAAAAAGATAGTGCCTACGTCTACATGACCTACCACATAGGTGTTCTCAGGGACATTGTTTCAGTGGGACAAGGGAGAATTTGCGATTCACATATCCACTTTATAAAATACATGCATGCACACATTTACACCTGCCTCAGAGTAGATATAAATTTGTGCAAGAGCATTTGCACACTATTGGGAACAGTTCAGAGAACTTGTTTTAGAAAGATGTATAAGAGCTTATGGTGCCTTTATAAAATAAGGGCCTTTCTGAAAATGTTTTTTAGACATCGAGTTATGAAATTACCCCCATGAGGTTTCTATTCCACCAGCTGTTGAACACAAAGTTTTATATGGATAATTTATCTGTATAACTTTATGCAGATTTGCAGCCAGGCTAGAAGCCCAATTTTACATAGGTTGTTAAAATCAGAATTGTGACATCCAGATTGGGCCTTGCACAATTCCACAGGTATTTTACAAAAGGCTTGACTGAAAGTGGAACCTTTTGTAAAATACTTATGTGGGCATAATAATTTTAGAAATCTTCACATGAATAAAACAGTGGCCTCACTCAAGACTTTATGAGGGTAATTTTATAAAAGGGACCTAGGTTTGGAGAAAGATAATTGCTGATGCAACGTAATGGTTTGAAATTTATCCTATCTTTAATAAGAAGCCAATGTTGTTGTTGTTAAGTGTCGTCGAGTCAGTGTCGACATGGCGACCCTCTGGATAGTTGTCCTAAATTATGTTCTGTCTTCAGTTAGGCGGCTCATTGTTGACAGACTGGAACCCGTAGCTGCTGTTATTGTATCAATCTATCTCATTGCTGGCCTTCCTCTTTTACATTGACCTTCAGCCTGGCCAAGCATGATGTCTTTCTCTAATGATCTCTCTCTTTGCATGATGTGTCCAAAGTATGAAAGTCGAAGTCTTGTTATCTGAGCTTCTAAAGAAACCTTAGTTTGATCTCCTCTAGTACTGACTGGTTTGATCTCCAGGAACAAGCAGGAATAAGTCCTCACATATAGGAATAAGTCCTCACATATGGGTACGTCGGTACCGACGGAGCCCGTGCGGGAAAGCTCCCCAGCTTCTTAGAATAGAAGCTTTTGGGACCTCCCACTGCACATGCGCACTGCCTTCCCGCCTTCCTGAACAGCTCTCCTCAGTTTCTCTTTTTTCCGCGGAGCCAGCAGGTCGTGTTCCTGTCACCGCTGAAGAAATTGTTATTTTATTTGTTTCTTTAGACCGCGTACCTGCCTTCCCCATACCGATACCGGTATCGCCGGTCTTTTCTTTCTTTCTTTAAAAAATTATAATTCTTTTTTCTTATTTTTTAGCTTTTTGGTCACTTCAGAGAGGCCTCTCGGCCTACTCAATTTTCTCCTCATGGAGAAGCCAGCCCCTGGATTTAAGAAGTGTACCAAATGTAATGCTGTTATTTCAGTCACAGACACCCATGACTGGTGTCTGAAATGTTTGGGGCCTGACCATTCCATACCGGACTGCCCATCTTGCTCCCACATGTCTAAACGTGGGCTGCAGAACCGGGCCAACAAATTCCATGTGCTGTTTGCTTCAGAGAATACAGCATCACAGTCATCCAGGTCTTCTTCTCCGGATGGATCTCAGGTAACCAAACCTTCTGTGGGCAAGTCCTCAAAGAGCAAATCTCCTTCAAAGCATCGAGAGGCTCTTAGCTTAGAACTTGAGGACCCTGCCCCAGCCAAACAACCCCGGCGGGAAGTCCAACTTCCAAAAACGCCAATTCAGGGGTCTCAGGTTGATATCGATGCTACGGCCTCGACAGATCACCTGTTAGCCTGCTCTGGGGTACCGGGTCACTCCGGTACCGACATCCAGGCAGCTATGGCGTCCATGGGCGATACTGTACAGTCCATGCAGCAGGCCGTCATGGCTTTCATTAAAGCTGCAACGCCATCGGTTCCGCTTTCAGCGGTTCCGGGCCCGATACCGGTATCGTCCGCCATGCCGGTATCGAGGCCGTCCACCTCTAAACGCAAGTCGGTACCGTATGGGCTTTCGCTCCATACCGGTTCCATACCCGATACGCCCGATATCGATACCGATCGGTACGCGTATCGTGCGTTAGAGGAAAGCACCGATTCCTCTGAGGATTTTCACTCCTCTGATGATTCTGCTGAGTTTTCACTCAACTTACCTGAGGAGCCCTCTTCTCCTAAAAGGAGAATGTCCCCTCCAGAGGATTTGTCCTTCCAGGACTTTGTTTTAGATATGGCTACAGCCCTTTCTATTACCACATCCTCTGAAAAGGAACCCAGATCCAAAAAACTGGATATTTTGGGATACTCAAAGGCCCCTAAGGAGGCAGTTACCCTGCCTATCCATGAAATCCTTCAAGAACAACTGATGGATTTCTGGGAAAATCCTTTGACTTTGTCTCCTTATTCCCGTAGGTTGGACACCATGTATAGGGTCCCTCCTTCTCCTGGTTTCCAAAAGACTCAATTGCCCCACCACTCTATTGTGGTGAAGTCTGCAATGAAGAAGATTAGGAGTACCAAAAGGCACTCTTCCACCCCTCCAGGACGGGAATGTAAGACTTTGGACTCTTTTGGTAGGAAAATTTTCCAGGCTAGTATGCTTATAGCCAGGATTAATTCCTACAGTCTCTATATGGGCATGTTCCTGGAGGAACTTGCCAAAAAGGTGCGGCATTTTGCCCCCTTTATCCCTGAGGATAAAAAGCAGGGTTTCCTTTCCCTAGTGAAACAACTCTTAGAGGTTTCTAAGTTCTCTAATAGGGCAGCATATGATTCCTTTGAGGGAGCCAGTAGGGCTTCGGGCATTGCTATTGCAGCCCGACGTCTTGCTTGGCTCCAGGCCTCTGATCTGGAACCTTGGGTTCTAGATGGCTTACGTAATCTGCCCTGTACAGGTGAGAACTTATTTGGGGAAGAGTGGCAAATCAAAGCCACCCAGATGGATGCTGAAAATGCCACCTTGGAAAGACTTTCAAAGTCCACTTCAATTCCTACTAAGAAAAAGTCTTTTAAAAGGCCTTACTATAAGAAGGCCAGAGTTGCTTCAAATACTGGCCAGCAGTCTTCTCAACCTCGCTATACTGCTAAGCGTCAGCAATCCAAACAAGCACGAGCTAAGCCTGCAGCAGCTACTGTAGCTCAGCAGGCTCCAACCCCTCAGGGGTTTTGACTTGCTCCTAGGGAACTTGCCACTTCTGGTTCTAACACAACCAGAACCTCTCACCATACCCGGAAGGTTGGTTCACTTTGCTCCCAGATGGGAACAAATCACAACAGAACAATGGACCCTCTCTATCATTCGAGAGGGTTACAAACTTCATTTCTCCAGCCTTCCTCCCCATCATATGGTGAGACCATTCAATTCTCCCCCATCTCTCCTAACCCTGTTGGGTCAAGAGGTTTCCTCTCTTCTTGCCCAAGGGGCCATAGAAGAGGTTCCTCTTCCTCAACAAGGGTCCGGTTTCTACTCCCCTTATTTTCTCATTCCAAAGAAGACAGGGGGATTCAGACCAATCCTAGATCTGAGAGAATTGAACAAATTTCTCTTCAAGGAGAAATTCAAAATGCTGTCTCTCGGCATTCTCCTTCCTTACCTCCAGGGTCAGGACTGGCTTTGTTCTCTAGACCTACAGGATGCGTATACACATATACTCATCCATCCATCCCACAGAAAGTATCTTCGCTTTCTGTTTCAGGGAAAACATTTCCAATACAGAGTACTCCCCTTCGGTCTAGCCTCTGCTCCAAGAGTATTCACAAAATGCATGGCAGTCGTAGCCGCATTTCTAAGAGGCATGGGAATCTTTGTCTTCCCATATCTGGACGACTGGCTCATCCGAGCTCCAACTCAGTCACAGGCCCAGATTTCCCTGGACCACACAAGGAGCCTTTTGCAGTATCTGGGACTGGTAGTAAACCTTCCCAAGTCCCAACTCATCCCTACTCAATCTCTAGAATTCATAGGGGCCCAGTTGGACACCATCACTGCAAGGGCCTACCTTCCACATGTTCGAGGCCAGCGCCTCCTGAGTTTGGCCTCCCAAGCTCAGTCCAGCACTCACTTGACAGCCAGGGAAATGCTACGCCTACTGGGTCATATGGCCTCCACAGTGCATGTGGTGCCCTATGCTCGTCTTCATATGAGAGCAGCTCAATGGACCCTGGCCACTCAGTGGACTCAGGCGTCAGGAGCGCTCTCAGACCAAATACAAACCTCCGATCGTCTGTTTTGGTCCCTCCACTGGTGGACTTCCACCAAGAATCTGTTGTTGGGGGCTCCATTTCAACCATTGCTACCCCAAGCAACCCTCACAACAGATGCCTCCCAAACAGGGTGGGGAGCCCATCTGCAAACTCTCTCCACTCAGGGCACTTGGTCTCTACAGGAGACCACCCTTCATATCAATCTTCTGGAACTGCGAGCAATTTACCTTGCCCTCAAGGTCTTCCACTCCCTCCTAGCCAACCTCACTGTCCTAGTTCAGACGGACAATCAGGTGGCCATGTTTTACATAAACAAACAAGGAGGGACGGGCTCTCTGTCGCTTTGCAACGAAGCTCTAAGACTATGGGCCTTCGCCAGAGAGCATCAGATTCACCTGCTAGCAGTGTATCTCCCAGGAGTTCAAAACTCTCGGGCAGACAGGCTCAGTCGAGTTCTGCTGCCACACGAATGGTCCCTACATTTGGACCAAATAAACCGAATCTTTCAGGAATGGGGGACCCCGGACATAGACCTCTTTGCAAGTCCGTGGAATGCCAAACTTCCCCGGTTCTGTTCCAGAACTCCGTGTCAGGGAGCTCAGGCTACGGATGCCTTTCTCCTGAATTGGAATCAGGCATTCCTATATGCCTTTCCACCCATTCCTTTGATTCCCAAGACTCTGTTCAAACTCCAGAGGGATCATGGAACTATGATCCTCATAGCTCCACGCTGGCCACGCCAAGTGTGGTTCCCTCTACTTCTACAGCTCTCCCAGGGATCCTACTTGGATCTGGGAGCTGCGCCAGACCTCCTGTCTCAGGAGGAGGGGACTTTGTGGCACCCAAACCCCAAATCCCTTCACCTCAGTGCTTGGTTACTGAAGGCTTAAGCCTTCAAGACTTTCATCTTTCCCAACCAGTGAAAGATATCCTTTCTGCCTCTAGGAAACCCTCTACCAGGCGTTCCTATGCTTTCAAATGGAAACGTTTTTCCATTTGGTGTGCTCAGCAGGGTCTTGACCCTCTGGCACTTCCTTTGAATTCTCTTCTTGATTATCTCCTGCATCTATCCAATGCAGGCCTCAAGACGAATTCGGTAAGAGTCCATTTAAGCGCTATTGCAGCATCCTTGAAACATATAAATGGACAACCTATCTCCTCTCATCCTCTTGTTGCAAGATTCATGAGAGGCCTGACTCTCACTAAACCTCCCATCAGACCACCCCCGGTCGCATGGGATTTGAATCTAGTGCTCGGTCAACTTATGAAGCCACCTTTTGAGCCAATGTTTTCCACCTCCTTGAAATTTCTTTCCTGGAAGGTCATCTTCCTCATTGCAGTCACTTCGGCTCGCCGCATCAGTGAGCTGCAGGCTTTAGTGGCTAATCCACCTTACACAAGATTTCATCATGATAAGGTGGTCCTTAGGACGAATCCCCACTTTATGCCTAAAGTGGTCTCGCCTTTTCATCTTAATCAAGAGGTATATCTACCTGTCTTTTTTCCAGCTCCTCATGCATCCAATGCAGAGAGGAACCTTCATACTCTGGATTGTAAAAGAGCTCTCGCTTTTTACCTTAATAGGACTCAGCCACATCGAAAGTCTTCTCAACTTTTTGTGGCCTTTGATCCTTCCCATTTGGGACTTCCAGTCTCCAAGCGTACACTTTCCAATTGGATTGCTCAGTGTATTTCTTTTGCTTACCAGAGCAAAAACATTTCTCTGGAAGGCCATGTCACTGCTCACAATGTGAGGGCCATGGCAACTTCTATGGCTCATCTGCACTCTGTTTCCATAGATCAGATCTGTCGAGCCGCTACCTGGGCCTCGGTTCATACCTTCACAGCCCATTACTGTTTGGACAAGGACTCCCGCCGGGATGCCTTGTTTGGCCAGGCTGTCCTCAAGCACCTGTTCCATTCCTAAACAACTCCTGCCCACCTTCCCAGAATGGATGCCTGAGATCCATACGAAGATGGCGAACCTTTACAGGGGATCCCATGCATCTAAGCTAGGGAGTCCCCATATGTGAGGACTTATTCCTGCTTGTTCCTGGAGATAGCACAGTTACTTACCTGTAACAGGTGATCTCTGGGAACAGCAGGAATTAGTCCTCACAACCCACCCACCTCCCCTAGGAGTTGTATCTTTTATCTATCTATCTTCCTGTCCTCTCTCTGTTGACTCAGCTATAAACTCGAAACTGAGGAGAGCTGTTCAGGAAGGCGGGAAGGCAGTGCGCATGTGCAGTGGGAGGTCCCAAAAGCTTCTATTCTAAGAAGCTGGGGAGCTTTCCCGCACGGGCTCCGTCGGTACCGACGTACCCATATGTGAGGACTTATTCCTATATGTGAGGACTAATTCCTGCTGTTCCCAGAGATCACCTGTTACAGGTAAGTAACTGTGCTTTCTTCGGGCAGTTCATGGTATACACAGTATTCATTGCCAGCACCATAATTCAATGGAAGACAATGTAATTGATATAAAAGTGAAGAGGCTTTATTGCATTTATGACATCTAAATATTAACCTTGTCACTGCATTTTGTAAAAGCTGCAATCTTGATTTCTGTTTAGCTGTTATGTAGCAGCAAAGCGCAGACAAACCAATGATACCAGGAGTCTGTTCAGAAGGTCCAAATCATTTATTTGTGCACAAGTCTCAAGCAAGGCAATTTCAAAATGGCTGAGCAAAGTTTTCAAGCATTACAACAACTTTTATAGACTTCTGTTCCATTCTAGGTATAGAAAAACAATTCATTGGTCCCGGTACGCTCCCGTACCTCCCGTAGCCCTTCTATTGGTCCCGGTACTGATAAGTTACTCCAATTATGTTCCTTCTGTGGGCTTCTGTAGGCATGACACCTGCCTGCCCCCCTTCTAGTCCCAATTACAATGGTCAGTTCATCAACTTGTTACTTTCACACTTTCAAGGCTATGGGACCATTTGTGCGTGCAGATGAGCAAGGTTCTGTAACTCATCTGTCAGCACTCCTCAATATTTCTCTGCAAATGTACTCTTTCTTATCAGTAACTTTAAAACACATCTTTTCTGTATTTTTCCATTTCTTAATTCTGCAATTCTGCTTATCTAAGCTAATTCAATATTTCTACTGAGTTCTTTCTTACAATAGCAGCATATTGGGGGATGTGCAATCCTATATGCCTCTCCACAGGCCTCATTTACAGGTCAAGCTAGCCATGCTGGCCTGCCTATGTCAGACACCGTGGGTCACAGGCCTGCACCTGCCACATCACCCCTTTGATTAATCTCACCCTATTACTTAATAAGGTGTGAGAATTAAATCACTTTCCAGAAGATTCACATCTTGATTAAAGGATTCTTACTAGTTCCACTAGGGCTAGCTTTGTATAAAGCCATTATTCTAGTTGCGGTCTTCCGCTCTACGGTACTATCAATAGCACTATGAAGGGAACGCATGCAACATGGGATTAAACATGGTAAGCAGAGGACAACAGCAACAAGGATTAGTACTAAGATAACGAAAGTCTTAAATCCTCCCAGCCAAGAGAAAAGGTTAGCAAACCAATTAGGAAATTTCAAGGCGTGCCAAGTCTGTACTGGCACATAAGCATGTCTTTGCATATCTTTAGCAATTTCTTCAACTACTTGACCTTTATCATCTATTTTCAAACAGCAATTAGTTAAATTCAGTTTACCACATACTCCTCCTTCAGCTGCTAGCAAATAATCAAGGGCTAAGCGATTCTGGTATATGGCAGTGCGCATCTGAGTACTTTGTCTAGCTAAGAGCGTGAGAGCATGACTAGTTTCATTGGTTATTATTTCAACTACTGCTTGTAAGCGAATAATACGATTAATCATATATATTGGGGTACGATAACCATACATACCATCATCATTCCAAGTGGCAGGTCCATAATACTCAATAATTCTTTCTGGTGGCCAATCATCACCTCGCCACTTCTCCCACTTGCCTATCTGTAAGGCCTCTCTTCTTTGTCTGGATGCTCCTTTGTGTTTGTGGGTAGTATATACAGGGTATCCTAATTGTTCTCCATGTTCAGTGTTTAACAGGAAGAAAGAAGGTCTGATGGTTCCTAAGACACATGCTCCTCCCCATTGTGGTGGGAGTTGCGCATATGCTCGGTTTCCACAGATCCAATATAGGCCAGGTGGGGCTTGCCAGGCTTGGACTTTGGCAAGATTAGTCCATAGACCTGCAAGTTCAGGAAATCTAGCTAATGGGTTAGGAGGTTCAGGATGTCTGATTCCTGACCACCATGCTGTCTTTTTAGTTGTAGCATTATAGTATTTCTGGCTAAGACAGACCAGCTGTCCTACCTTTTGGGTGAACTGGGGTCCAGTTCTGGCAAAGCAAAGACGTCCAACGATTGAGTGCGCTAACACCCATTCACTGGTTGTCTTGTGTAATTCAGTCTGATTGTAAATCATGGAATAATTCAATTCTTGGGCTTCCCAGGGCCATTGATCTCCCATTTGGGTTCCGCCACAGAAATAACAATCTGTGATCTTAAGACTAGATACTACTGCTCCGGCTAATTCTAGAAACAAATTCTGTGAAGGGTGAGGGATCTCAAACTTATTTACATGCATAGCTTCATAAAAGGTATTATGAATATGATATTTAGATGACTTATGGGCTTGAGTATTCAATCTAATATACAATGGTCCCTGGATCTGTTCCTCCTCCAGCAATACGTAAACCAAACTTATATCCTTGTTTCCATGCATGGGGGTTATGTACACGCAAATGTAAGGGGTTGCAAGCATCTTTCTGACATTTATCATTTGTGGTTGGCTTGGTTAGAGTAGCCATCCGCTTATCTATTTTCTCATCAGTTATACCAGTGTTCCAGGTAGCATAGAAAACACATTCCCAATACGGGCAATAGTAGTCTGCCGCTGTAGCAGTACTATTTATTTATTTATTTATTTATTTTATTTATTTAACAGTTATTTATATACCGCTCTTTCCCATGTTTCAAGTGCGGTTTACATGTAACAGTAGGTTAATTGGTATGAGATATACCAGGACATTTTACATAGAACAGATAATTATAAATTACAAGGAAAATTGTAACATTACAAGTATAACATATTAGAACATATATACATTGCTAGTTAAATTATTAATCATCATGTAAATGAGTGTGTAGTATGGTTAAATTAGTGTATTAGTGTCGTTTATTTTTGAAAATAGGGTATATAATATTAAAAATAAATGTTAGCCTGTATCCCTTTGAGAATTCTGTTTTGGGAGTGTATTATAGTGTAATGTAAATAAGTGAGTTTTTAATTTTTTTTAAATTCTTTTATGTCAGACAGTAGGCGAATGTTGTCAGGTAAATTGTTCCAGAGTATTGGAGCAGAGTGTGAGAAAGCTCTCTTATTGGTTTGTTTTCTGGCTTTTGTAAAATCTTTTGGTATTGTTAAAGTATTTATGTTTCTGCTCCTTTGAGATCGTTTATCAATGTCAATGTTAATCAGTGTATTTAGTGCAGATGGTGCAAGTTTATTTATAAGTTTAAATGTAGTGACAAGAATTTTATATTTGATTCGGGAGTAAATTGGTAGCCAATGAAGTTCAGCTAAAATTGGTGTAATATGTTCAAGTGGGCTTATATTCATAATCGTTCTAGCAGCTAAGTTCTGAGTTATTTGTATCTTTTTAATATTTTGTTTCGAAATACCATTAAGTATTGTATTTGCAAAATCGAAATGTGGGGTAATAATAGCATGAATTATGTTAATAAAATCTTGTAGAAGAATCAAAGGTCTTAGTTGTTTTAGTGTTTTGAGTTTGTAATGTATATTTTTAGTTAAATATTTTATATGTGAATCCATATTTAGATTATTGTCAAGTATCACACCTAAATATTTTACTTCTTTTTTTATATTAATTTCATGAGTATCTAGTGTAATCGTGTTTGGGGGTATATATGTTTGATTTTTAGTGATAAATAAAATATCTGTTTTAGTAAAGTTGATAAGTAGATTTTGTTCTTTGAGCCACTCAGTTAGTTCATTAAAACATTCTGTTATTTTTTGGAGAGGTGGGTGTGGGATTTCAAATGGGAGGTAGAACATTATATCATCGGCGTAAATATGATAAAAGACATTGTGGCGTTTAAAGATGTTACAAACTGGTTGTAAGTAAATGTTAAATAATAGTGCAGATAAAGCAGATCCCTGCGGAAGACCTTGAGTTTGTTTGAAGGTGTTAGATATTTGGGTGTGGATTCTTACATTTTGGGTTCTGTTTGATAGATAGGATTTGAACCAATTATAAACAGTAGATGTTATACCAATTTTTTGAAGTCTGTTTAACATTGTTAAGTGATCAACACTGGTTCCTTTTTACCTGTACACTTCCTCCATCCCGTGGCACCTTCTGGACACATATACTTATGGTCATTTCGATACGCTTTCTCCCATGTACCACAGGTGGACTGACTATCTCTATTAATAGCATTACATGCATCAAAATTCAAAACAGCAGGTTTAGTGATGTCCTTAAGTGGTGGTGTAGCAGCTAATATAGGTCCATCTGCATCCTTCCATCTTATTTCCAACGTGTAATAGGATGGATTCTGATGCGAATTATAGCATGCTTTGATTTTGCCATGAGTGCAAACATTTAGTTCAGTGGTGTTATAGATACACCGAGTTATTGTTCCCTTGCAGGTATAGTAAGAATGGTAAAGCAAAGTCTGAGTTACTTTCAGTCCAGTTCTAGTAGAGGTAATGCAAGCAGTGCATGGAGGTAGAGCATAAGTCTGTTCAAAACCTCCAAAGAAGGCAACCAAGGCAAAGCAGAAGCAAAGATACATGTTGATGTTGATTGGAGTTCTTCTGAATCCTCAGCTTGCTGATCTTGATCACGACGGTCTATTATTCTTCGTCCCGTTTGCTAATGAAGCAATTTAACGGGTGCTGAGTGTTGATTGAAGATCCTCAAGATGTCCAGCACACATTAACCAACTTAGCAATTCAGTTGGCTTGTGAAATCTGGCTTAGTCAACGTAGTCTCAAAGTAGTGTGTCAAATCACACACAAATTGGGTTCGTTGAAACAAAACTGTTGCTGCATGGAAAACAGCAATCCTCTTCGAAAGACTTGGCTACTGCAAAGCACTTGTGATGAAGTGTCTATGCTGCTGGTTGCCGTCTCAGAGTAACTCGCAAGGGTACATCAGGGTGCTGCTCTGCTGTCCACCGCTCTGGTTCAGGATCGGCGGCGGGCTTGACTCGGCTGTGGTGGATCCAGGCGTCGATCTCGGCTACCTTTACTGCAGTTGGGGTAGACAGGATGACGGTGTACGGTCCCTTCCAATGGGGTTCCAACGGTATCTTCTTCCAATCTTTGATCCACACCGAAGTTCCAGGCTGGTAGGGATGCAAGGGTTCCGTCAAGTTGATAGGCAACTGGTCTTGGATCCACGTATGGAGAGTCTGCAGAACAAAACTAAGAGCTAGGAGTTCTTGTCTGGTTACTTCTGAACCAATCTGGGCTAGATTTCCTTTGACTCCCTGCACTATTGGTGGGGGTTTACCATACAGAACTTCAAAAGGGGAAAATCCTGTTGACTTTACAGGGGCTGAGCGTATTCTGAGTAAAGCTATGGGGAGCACTTGGGGCCATTTCAAGTGTGTCTCCTGACAAAGCTTAGACATTTGGGCTTTCAATGTACGATTCATTCGCTCAACTTTCCCTGAACTCTGGGGTCTGTATGCAGTGTGGAGCTTCCACTGTATCTGCAAAGCTTTTGCTAACTGCTGAGTAACTTGAGAGACAAATGAGGGTCCATTGTCTGACCCTATTACTGCTGGGATTCCAAATCTGGGGACAATCTCTCTCATTAAGGCTTTGGTAACTTCTCGGGCTTTCTCAGTTCTGGTTGGGAATGCTTCTACCCACCCAGAGAAAGTACAAACTAATACTAGTAGGTAATGGTATCCATTAGCTTTTGGCATTTCGGTGAAATCAACTTGGAGGTTGTGCATGGGGGTCACACCTCTTGACTGAACTCGGGGTGCTGTAATGAGGCCTTGCTTGGCATTATTCTTGGCACAGATTTGACATTGTCGTGCTACTGAGGCTGATATGGTTGTCATCAGAGGAATGTAGAAATGTGGTCTGAGTGCTTTCTCCATAGCACTCTTTCCATAGTGGGTGGCTTCATGAAAAGCTTTGACAAAGGATGGTCCTAACAGTTCAGGAATTACTATTCTTCCCGGAGGTTGACTGCCTTCTTCTGGCGGCAGCTCAATCCATCCGTCTTTCAGTACTCCATTTTCTTTGTCACAATAGTAATCCAATTCTTTGGTGGTATATCGTGGGGTCCATAGATTCAAGGGTACTGGAAACAATGCTGCTTGCATTGGCATAGCTTGTGGGGCAATCTGTCCTGTCATAGCTGCTTGTCGTGCTGAGGCATCTGCAAATCTATTTCCTCGAGCAACTTCTCCTTTTCCTGCTTGATGTCCTCTACAATGCGTGACAGCTACACGTGTTGGGGCCCAGACTGCATCAAGTAACATCAATATCTCGGGACCATACTTGACTGATTTTCCTCCGGATGTGATGAGTCCTCTTTCTTTGTAGAGAGCTCCATGGGCATGCAAGGTAGTGAAAGCATATTTGGAATCTGTATATACATTCAGCACAAGTTTTTCTCCTAACAACAATGCTCTGGTGAGTGCTATCAATTCGGCTTTCTGGGCTGATGTGCCTGAGGCTAGAGCTGATGATTCAACTACTTCATGTTGAGTGACGACTGCATATCCGGCACAGCGTCGTCCGTCAAGGATGAGACTGCTCCCATCAACATAATAGATCTGGTCGGGATTGTCTATGGGCACATCTGTCAAGTCAGGTCGACTGGAGAACACAGTTTCCATGACTTCGATGCAGTCATGTTCTGGGAGTTCTTCACTGATGGGTATCAAGGTAGCTGGATTCAAGGCATGGCTCACTTCAAGTTGTATCTGTGGGTTTTCACATAACATGCTCTGGTACTTCAACATTCGGGAATTGGTGAGCCAATAATTTGCTTTCTGTTCCATAAGAGCAAGGACTGCATGTGGCACAGTGACTCGTATGTTCTGTCCTAGTGTGAGTTTGTCTGCTTCACTCACTAGTAGCGCTGTAGCTGCAACTGCTCTCAAGCAGGGTGGCCATCCTTTGGCCACAGGGTCCAATTGTTTCGATAGGTAGGCTACAGGTCGTTCCCAATTTCCTAATTTCTGAGTCAACATGCCTAGGGCATTTCCCTGTGTTTCATGTACAAACAAGCGGAAAGGTTTGTGGACATCTGGTAGTCCAAGTGCTGGTGACGACATCAATTCTTCTTTTAACTTCTGGAAGGCTGTGTCCTGCTCAAGTCCCCACTCCAGTGGTGACTTCTCTTCTCCTTTTGTGGCTTCATACAGTGGTTTGGCAATTTGGGCAAAGTTGGGTATCCAGATTCGGCAATATCCTGCTGCTCCCAGAAAGGCTCTAACTTGCTTTCTGGTTGTTGGAGTTGGAATTCTACATACTGCTTCTTTTCTTTCTCTGCCTAATCTTCTGCTTCCTTGGGTAATACGAAAACCCAAGTATTTCACTTCTGTTTGGCATAGTTGTGCTTTGGCTCTGGAAACTTTATATCCAGCTTCATTTAGTAACTGCAAGAGATCTTGGGTGGCTAATATACATTCTTTTTCTGATACGGCAGCTATCAACAGATCATCCACGTACTGGAGAAGTACTCTCTTCCCCGGGGCTACTGGATAGCTTGAAAGATCTTGATTTAGTGCAGCACTAAAGATGGTAGGTGAATTCTTGAATCCTTGGGGTAATCTTGTCCAGGTGAGTTGGCCCCCTCTTCCAGAGATGGGGTCCTGCCATTCAAATGCAAACAATATTTGGCTTACAGGGGCTAATCTTATGCAAAAGAATGCATCTTTTAAATCCAGTACAGTGAAATGGGTAGCTTCAGCAGGTATCAGTCCTAGAAGAGTGTAAGGATTGGGCACGACTGGATGTATAGTTTCAACTGCATCATTTACTCTTCTCAAATCTTGCACTGGGCGATAATCATCTGTCTCAGGTTTCTTTACTGGCAAAAGTGGGGTGTTCCATGGGGATTGACATACTTTCAGTAGGCCATACTCAAGCAATCTCTGTAGGTGGCGATGAATGCCTTCAATTGCGGCTCTTGGGAGAGGGTACTGTTTGACGTGCACTGGGGTAGCACTAGGCTTGAGGGTTACAATCACTGGTGCTATATGCTTGGCTAGGCCTGGGGGACTGCCTTCTGCCCATACTTCAAGTGGTGCATGAATGTTCTTTAAAGTTTGTTCAAAATAGGTATCTTGAATCGAATCATCAATGTAGTATCTCCACTCTTCTTCTCGGGGTACTGTCAGCAGCATTACTCCTGCTGGTTTGGCTTGGGAATTCACTGTCATTTGCATTTCTCCTTGTTCGGAGAAAGATATCTGTGCTTGAAGCTTGGCTAGCATATCTCATCCTAGTAGGGGTACTGGACATTCGGGCATGTAAAGGAATTGATGAGTTACTCGCTGTCCTCCTAGACTGCATATTCGGTTTTGTAGAAAAGACTTTGTGGCTTTGGCTCCAGTTGCTCCTATAATGGTGACTGCTTTCTTGGTGAATGGGGCTATCTTTTTGTCTATTACTGAATGTTCTGCTCCAGTATCAACCATAAAGTTCATAAATTGGTCTCCTATTTGTATTTCGACCATAGGCTCCTGGAGACCTAAAGCAAACTTGGAGCCCGGTCTGTCCTAATCCACGTCATCCTCATCATGGGCCTGTGTGGCCAATGCTTGGATGGCTCCTCCTCCCCTCTCTCGCTGGAATTGTTCTCGATTGGCTCCTCCTCGGCCTCGGGGACGGCCTCGTCTTTCTTCTCGCCACTGATGATCGTTGTCGTCATCTTGCTGGGCGTCTTCGAGTTGCGGGCAAGTATCTCTCCAATGTCCTTCTTCTTTGCAATAGGCGCATTGGTTCACGCCTAGTCTCTGGGTCCGGCCTCCGCCTTGACCCCGCCCTCTTCCTCTGCTCCTTCGATTAGGGACACCTCCCCTTTTCTTTTCAACTATGGCCGCAGCCAAAAAATCAGCTTTCTTCTTCATCTTTCTATCACATTCTCTCTGTCTTTCAGTATCACGATTCACATACACTTTATGAGCGACTTCCAATAACTGTGTTGCATTCATGCCCGCAAACCCTTCTAATTTCTGTAATTTACGTCTAATGTCTGGTTGAGACTGGTTTACAAAAGCAGAATTCACCATGCATAAACTTCCTGGTGCCTCGGGATCATAGGGAGTATACATTCTATAAGCTTCAGTCAATCTTTCATAATAATCTGCTGGGCTCTCATCTATTCCTTGGATAACTCCTGCTACTTTGGAAAGGTTCATAGCTTTTTGGCCTCCTCTTCTCAGGCCTTGTAAAAAGCCTTGGCGAAAACGGGCTAGGGCTGTGGATCCTTCATCTGTATTTGGATCCCATTGGGGGTCTTCATTCGGGAATTCTCTCTGAGCTGCTTCTCTACGATCTATTATATTCTGCCCCTGCGCTGGAGCTGCAGGGTTTTCTGCCATCCATTCGATAGCTGCTTTTCTAATTCTCGCTCGTTCCTCTGTGGTAAATAGGGTGGTCAGGAGCTGACGGCAATCTGGCCAAGTGGGTTGGTGAGTTTCCATAATACTAGTTACTAATTCTGTCAGCTCCTGGGGCTTGCTAGTATAGGAGGCATAGTGCGACCTCCAATTTAATAAATCCGTTGTAGAGAACGGGATATACACATAAGTTAAGGGTCCCGCTACCACTTCATCATTATCATTCTTTACGGGCACCCCCGGGACTTGCCTTAAGGGAAACAGTTTGGCTGTCCCAGGCGTCATTTGGGTCTGGGATCTAAGGGCTATTGTCGTTGTCTTTGCAGGAGTCGCGTTCTTTTTATCAACAGGGTTTTCGTTGGGTTTCTCTTTCACTGGCTTGCTAGTGCTAGCGCTGGCTTTCTCAATTAGTTGTACACTGTCCTCTTCTTCTTCTTCTGGGGAATTCCCTCCTTCTTCTTCTAGCTCCGCTTCTGGCTCACTTTTTACATCCTCCTCTTCTCTTCCCGCTAATTCTTTCTCTTCCTCTCCTCCAGGAGGAGGGGGGTCAGGGGTTGGGTCTCGCCTCGGCTCTGGCAGTCTCGGGGGTTCCGCCGCCGAGCTATTCTTACTGGACCTGGGGTTCGGGGCTGCCTGAGGACTACTTCTGGGGAATCGGGATCTGCCAAGATGGGTTTCTTCTTGGCTTTCTTATCCTGCTCTTTCATTCTAGGCTGTTCCTCTTTCTGTCTAGAATCTGTTTTAGCTAACATTATTCTGCACTGTTCCTCATAACAGCGCTGCGCCCAGGAGGGCGGATCTTCACAAATACTTAACCAGGAATCTATATAGGGGTACTGATCGGGGTGCGCTACCCGCACTCTACGATGTATTGACTGAATAATCTCTACCGTGAACGTTCCCTCTCGGGGCCAGATGGGGTCTAGATCGGGCCACTCCCTAGTACACAAAATCTGCAAACGGGCTGCTGTCATTTTAATACCATAATCTCCTGAATATCCCTCTTTAAAATGTGCGATCATACATTCTAATGGAGTGTTTCTAGTAGACTCCGCCCCTCCCATTTCAATGTGTGCGCGCAACAACAGACAGAAGGGAAAAGGTGGGCGGACCGTGGGTAAGGGGTCCTCACGGCCCTGGAAACGTATAGGGAATACAGATAACAAGACAAGACGACAATCGCTTCCCCCTTTTCGCGACCTGAACGCGGTCGCCCGGTCAGGAAATGCGCTAATCAGGGGTCCGCCTTCACTTGGTCCGTGCTGCCAGACCTCTCATTCACACTTCGTTCACACAATCATGCTAGCAACGTATTCCCAGAATGCATTCGTTTCTATCTATTCTGACTAGTCTTTTCCCAATTACAAAAAGGATGAGGGTTTCACCTAGCGAATTCCCATGCCAGGCTACTCGGCTCTTCCTTGAGAGTTGATCAAGCTCTCTTACCAATTCCCAATATCTCGAGATTACAAATTCCAAATTCCAAGTTCCAATGGCAGTACTGCTCTTTCTATTTCTGTCTAGACCCAAAATCAAAACTATACTCACCGGATCCGGTCCTCAAAACTTCCCAAGCAGGCGCATGAGTTGGACCTCGGACTCCCCTCACTCGGGTTCGAGGCGTTGGCTCCGACCGGGCCCGGCACCCGCCGAGGTCCGACCAGCTCCCTCCGATACAAGGGACCGGTGGCGCCAGGGAGCGGCCCTCGTCGGAAGGGCGCGATCCCGGCAGGACCAAGCCTATAGAGGCGGAAAGTCGTGGTACATTGCCCTATATACACTTTGATTCCACAACTTCCCGGCCAATGCACCAAGGAATATGTAGCAGCAAAGCGCAGACAAACCAATGATACCAGGAGTCTGTTCAGAAGGTCCAAATCATTTATTTGTGCACAAGTCTCAAGCAAGGCAATTTCAAAATGGCTGAGCAAAGTTTTCAAGCATTACAACAACTTTTATAGACTTCTGTTCCATTCTAGGTATAGAAAAACAATTCATTGGTCCCGGTACGCTCCCGTACCTCCCGTAGCCCTTCTATTGGTCCCGGTACTGATAAGTTACTCCAATTATGTTCCTTCTGTGGGCTTCTGTAGGCATGACACCTGCCTGCCCTCCTTCTAGTCCCAATTACAATGGTCAGTTCATCAACTTGTTACTTTCACACTTTCAAGGCTATGGGACCATTTGTGCGTGCAGATGAGCAAGGTTCTGTAACTCATCTGTCAGCACTCCTCAATATTTCTCTGCAAATGTACTCTTTCTTATCAGTAACTTTAAAACACATCTTTTCTGTATTTTTCCATTTCTTAATTCTGCAATTCTGCTTATCTAAGCTAATTCAATATTTCTACTGAGTTCTTTCTTACAATAGCAGCATATTGGGGGATGTGCAATCCTATATGCCTCTCCACAGGCCTCATTTACAGGTCAAGCTAGCCATGCTGGCCTGCCTATGTCAGACACCGTGGGTCACAGGCCTGCACCTGCCACAGTTATACCCAAATAAAGGACATTATAATAATCTATATGCAGCTTAAGAAGGGCTTTTGCAAGTATCCTAGAATGAGATTTATTAAAATAAGAAATTCTCTGTCTCAGATGACATAACTTATAAAAAAAACCCTTTTTCATTACATTGCTTACTTGAAAATCCATGGTCAAAGCTGAATCTAAAATAATGGCTAAAATTTTCAAAGAGGATACCAGTGGGATTCACTCTTCAACCACAGGATTTTCCAAAAGAATATCTACATTTCTATTACTTAGGGGCTTGTTTACAAAGCTGCAGTAGTGGTTCGCGATCGTTATCGGAGCCGCGACCCCATTGATTTCAATGGGGCCGCGGCTCCGATAACAACCGCGAACCGCTACCGCGGCTTTGTAAACAAGCCCCTTAGTCACAATAAATTGTTTTTTATCACAATTTAGTTTTAACTTGTGAGAATACATCCAACTTGAAACAACCCTTCTATTGCCAAGCAGTTATTTTTAGAAGTCTGTAAACAACTTCTTTGCTTTTTCCTTGGATTCCTCGGAGCAGCTATATTCAGAAGTGTACCATGCATTAACTTCCACTAAACAGGATTGTGATTGCTTCGGATAGTTTGTAGTTCTCTGTTAGCTATATTGGTCCCAGACAGTGGTATAAATTCTGCCCAAGTAGCCCCTGTGATGTGGGGGGGGACCCGGACAGGAAGGAAGCCATACCGCAGTGATGGCCACACCCCCTCCCCCCATATGCAGCAAACTTACTTTAACTTGTTTGCTGCGCTGCCTTCACCCCAGGCCCGGTGGTTGTCACCTCCCATGCCGAAGTCTCGTGATACCTTGAACTGGGAGGTAACAGCTGCTGGGCTTGGAGCGAAAGCACCGAGGCAAACAAGTTCAAGTAAGTTGACATGAGGGGGTGGGGCTAGGGGCAGGGTGGGCACACTGGTTCAATAATTTGGCAACCTCAGCAAACGTTTTGCTGGGGGCCTCTCAGAACTTATACCACTGGTCTTGGAGAAAAGTGGATTCCTGCAAACTATTCTTCCTTTTATTGAACAATATGAAAATTCTAGCTAGATATTGAAATGACCTTTTGAAACTTCACAGATCTCTTCTTCCCTTACCCACATTTGACTTCTGTGATCTCAAATGCTCATTTAGAATATCTTTGCAAACTTTTCATATTGGTCCAATGAAAGATCACATAGAGGTATTTATGAGATTTAGAAAATGCCATTTTTTACATCATAATCAATGGATCAAATGGATTCAAGATCTTTGAGGTAAACTATGACTCAAAGGTTCAGGCGAATTGCTGTGAACCTGTTTTTAAAATTTGAAAACTGATAACTGAACAGGTTAAAGTCTTACTACCGCAAGGAGAGTATTACCACTTATGAACTGTTGCAGAGTACATTGAATGAAAATCTCTCACTTGACAGTGTTATCAGTGAAATGATGCCTTCTGGTATAGTCAATCATACGGCAGGATTCTGCTTTCTGTACCTGACTGTAAAGTGGAATAAGATAAAATCACTTTTCAAGCTTCTGTTTACACCAAAGAACCTCTGTAAATAAAACAAGGATCCCTGGTAAAATCTATAATAATTATTATTTAAGAGCATGTTTATTAAAGGGCATGCTGGGAGCACACGTCTGAGCTGCAAAACTAGCGCAGAGGTCTGCAAAAACTATAGAGGATGTGTGCATCCAGCCCCTGCCTTTAGCATGTTGCTAACCAGCACATGGCTGCACTTACCACCTCCTCTTGAGGTAGCATTAAATGCACCCACTCTAGCGGCAACATTTGTGGTTAGCACATGCCCAAAACACCCTCGCTAGCCGCAATGCACCATCAATGCCCACATTCCATCCCTAACCCTCCTAGTCCCCACCAAACCATGTGCTACGCAGTTAGTGTGTGATTAGTGTACAGCTCGGTGTACTTACCTCACAACAAATCCCATGCAAACGGTTGGCACACGCCAGTAAATATGCCTGTTAGAATGACAATGAAAGTATGAAGACAAAGAGTGATGTATTATAATCCCCCTCTGTTTTTATGCTTTTCTTGGATTTCTCATTCTGCTCCTTCGGGTTTCCATCTCAATCGGAACCAGCTCCATAATGGGGCTATGGTATTATGAGTCTTCATTTACAGCTACCAGTACTCTTCCCAGTGTTTAACTCCCTCCTGTTTAGCTTAGACATCACAGCAACAAGTCTTGACCAGGAGCCGCAGACCACAGTTCTCTCTGGAACCTGGTACACGTGTATCCTGAATTTAGCCAGTAGATGTCACATGTGCTGTTCCTGCCTCAATCCCAGCCTTGGATGGCCCAGAGAGCAGAAGCTGAGCTTGAGAATCCCGTGTAGTAGCACACAGCAATTTCACTGGGTCTTTGGGCTGGTCCTTCTCCCTACATTTTTATAATGGTTATTAATGTCTTTTTTTCTCAAACATGCAGGTTGGTTAGCGAAGTTGAAGAACTTGTAGCATCCATAGAGGCTCTGAAACACAAGCTTGAAGAATCTGAACAGTCTTTGAGGAACCTGGAAGATACACGGATGTCTCTAGAAAAAGAAATCGCTATTAAAGTCAACAGTCTGTTTATTGACAGGGAAAAGTGCATGGCACATCGCACGCGCTATCCCACTGTAATGAAACTGCTAGGCTATGATTAGCAACACTATCTTAGTAGGTAACAATGGCTTTACACTGTTAATGCAATTTTATACTCGGTAGATAACTTTGTAAAATTGTATATCCATAATGAATAGCTTTACTTTACTGTATGACAGAGAAATATGGGATAAAGAAAGGAAATGAGACTATAGTAATATCTTGTGCCACTGTGCATTTAATTTAGCATATGCACACAGACTGTGTACTGATATTTTTCTAGGGTAAACACAACAAATGCGGAGCGTTTTCCAGCTACTGTAAATTAGGCCAAGTGATTCTCACAGTATAACTTGGAACATCTTCTTCATCAGAGAAAGGTAAAATAGTTTAGAAAATATTTAGTTTGTTAAAAGTAAAGCGGACTGTTTAATATCACTTAAGCTTGAATAAGGAAATACACCAATATAGCGAAAGGCGCTGACTTCATCACTGATTCCTAGTCCCCTCCTTGCTATCAGTCCGCACGACACTACCGTGGCATTTTTTGGAAGATGTTGGCAACACAATCTGGGGAAAGTCTTACAGATTCTAGCTTCCAGTTCCTCATCCCAATTCAGAATAATTTGGAAACAGAGATCATGGAGTTTAATGTTTGTATCACATAGAGCAAATTTGTTTTCCATTTTTAAAGGCTGATTTGTTCTTTTTCTTGAGTAGTTTAACAGCTTTTACACTAAGCAGCTAAAACCAACACAATAAACAATATATAAACTGTTTTCTGCACGTAGGACTCAACATCCATTTGAATTGTTGGCCAGACTGATTTTTACCAGCAGAATTACATGCTAAGCTGAAGGCACTTTTTTCTTATAAGGGTTTTAGGATATCTAGTAAACCCCAGCTATAACAACAATGATACAAGTACTGTATATTGTACTAATGGATTTCTCACCATCAGATTACTAAACGTATAGTGACATAGATACCTATTCTCATCACAAAAGGACCTTTGGCCCATGCAGTCTGCCCTAGTTGTCCCAATTTACTAGATCTCCACCCTACATGATTGTCAATAATCTTTCTCCTTTGTTCTTACCCTGCAAAAGAGGATGATGGCCAGGGATCGAGTGGGATCTTTAGTAACAAAGCAGCCAAAGGCAAAGGACTAAGAAGGGTCTAAGCACCAATTCTCCTTCAGAATCCCAGGGAAGTGGTCTGGCTACAGTTAAGAGAAATTTTGTTCCTGTACCTCTTTCGCTTTACAGAAGTGCTGTCCTTAAACTTGATCAAATTAGAATGTGTCATGTTTACCCTTCACTGACTGGAGTTTGGATTCTCCAGGACCAAGCAGGAATCAGTCCTCACATATGGGTGTCATCGGCGCCGATGAAGCCCCAGTGGAGCATTTCCCCAGCTTTCTATGAAAGCCTTTGGGAATGCAGGTATGCATGCGTGGTTCCCTTCCCGCCTAAAGGTGCCATCTTACCTCAGTCTCTTTTTTTCTGTGAAGCCCACCGGACGTTTGTCCAGTTTTCCCGGTTAAAAGTAGATTTTTCAGCGATTTTTTGCTCTTTTTCTTCCGGTTCGATGCCGGTTCCTCTCCCGCCGGGTTCGGTACACCGGTATCGAGCCCGATTTCTCTTTTTTCGGTTTTTGCCCTTCGTGGCTGGCGTTCGCGCCCTTTTTTCTCTTTTTCCCAGGAAGGCCAGTCTTTTGATCTCGCGGGGACTCTTTTTTTCCCCGATGGCTTCCAGTGGTTTTAAGAAGTGTGATCGGTGTAAGAAACTAATGTCTCTCACCGACACACACGACTGCTGCCTTCGGTGCCTCGGTCCCGACCACGATGCTAAGTCATGCGGGGCCTGTGGAAAAATGTCTTCCAAGGCACTACGAAGTCGCCAGCAGCAAAAGGAAAGGCTTTTCTCGGACTCAGCCTCCGGCTGGGCCCGGACCTCGTCTGAGGCCTCGACATCTCAGGATTCTGATCCTGAGCGCCGTCGAAGCTCCTTGGACAGGGGGTCCCCCGACCGGGAATGCAAGAGGAAGAAACGGCTCACGAGGGCGGCGTCGGAAGAGGTCCCTGGCTCCTCGAGGGCCAGGTCTAAGACCCCCGACCGTCGCCCCGGGCCTGTGGAACTGGAGAAGCCTGCCAAAGTTCCTCGTGTGGAGCCGGAGTCTGCTGGACATGTAAGCCCCGTAGTCCTCGTGGACTCGCCTCCCAGGGAGCCAACGTCGGGCCCGGCGCTGCAGGGACCCGAGTCGGTGGCTGCTGCGTCTCCCGAGCTGAGTCTCAGGATGACAGCCTTGGAGAGCAGAATGTCTGCCTTCATGGAGCAGCAGCGGGCACTGATGGCCAGCCTGTCTGGTGCATCTGCCCCGACCACTGGGACATCGACGTCAAAGTCGACCCCGGAGACTGAGCCGATACTCGAGTCCATCGTGGCTCGGAGTCGACCTCGGTCGCGGTTCCCCTCAACCTCCCGTTCGGGACCGAGGGCGTCGACGCCAGTGCTTCCGGCGTCAAGGCGGGTGCTCCAGGGCCCCACGGGGTCGGACCCTGACTCTTCCTCAGATGAGTCGGCTTGGGAGACTGAGGACGAAGAGTCTCCTGACACCTTTAAGACTTGGTGAGTCCCTTCAGACTCACCGCAGTCTGAGCCCCGGAGTAGGTCCCCGCCGGAGGACACCCAGTTCTCGGAGTTCGTCCGGGATATGGCCACTGCCTTGGCTATTCCGGCGGATCCCGAGGAAGAGCCTCGAGCTGAAGAGCTCGAGGCGCTGCAGTATGACTCTCCTCCGAAGGAGGCCTTTACTGTCCCGGTTCCTCCGATGCTGGAACGGCTCCTCTTCCGTATGTGGGAGGCACCGGCCTCGGCGCCGGTTCTTAGCAAGCGGGTCGATTCGATCTATCGGCTCCGTAAGAGCCCTTGTTTTCAGAAAGCACAGCTACCACACCATTCCATGGTTGTGGAATCGGCCATGCATCGTCTGAAGAGTCAGAAGATGCACTCCGTGGTGCCTCCTGGCAGGGAGGCCCGGAACCTAGATGGCATCGGTAGAAAGTGTTTTCAGGGCTCGATGCTTGCTTGCCGTGTCCAGTCTTACCAGCTGTACATGGGCATATACTTGCGGGATCTGGCCAAGGAGTTGGCCGGATTCTCTGCTGGTCTCTCTGGGGAACTCTTGCAGAGATTTAAGTCCTTGTCCTCGGGGATTCGGGACTGCTCGAAGTTCATGTCCCATGCTGCCTACGATGGCTTCGAGGCTTCGGCCCGAGTTGCGGCAGCCGGCATCGCGGCTCGACGCCAGGCATGGCTGCAGTCATCGGACCTCAAGCCATGGGTTCAGGACAAGTTGGTCGATGTCCCTTGCCGAGGTGAAAACCTGTTTGGCAAGCCCATGACCGAGAAGGCTGCTCAGCTCGAGACCGAGCACCTCACCCGGACAAGGCTGTCGAGGAAGACCTCTGCCCCTTCTCATAAAAAGAAGGGCTCGGGTAAAAAGCCCTTTTACCCGAGGAAGGGCACTGCCTACAAACAGTACCCACGATATCAGGCTGCCCAAGCTGCCCCCCAGGGTCAGCAAGCCAAGGGCCAGGGTAATGGGCCCTGTAGGCAGAGGACCCCCAAGCCTCAGGCCCCTGCTACCTCTCAGCAGTGTGGGGGCTTTTGACTCCTTGAGCATAGCCTCTCCTCCACTGCTCTCCCAACCCTGCACAGGAGGTTGTCTCGCCCTCTTTGCCCACCAGTGGCCCCTTATCACTGGGGACAGTTGGGTGCTGGACATTATCCACAGGGAATATGCCCTCCATTTCCACCAACTGCCACCCCCATATTTTCCAGGGGAGCCTCCAAGGCCTCCTCTGCACACAGACCTTCTCCGTCAGGAGCTTCAGGGTCTGTTGGTGGACAGGGCGGTGGAGCCTGTGCCTCCCCACTTGCAAGGTCACGGATTCTACTCCAGGTATTTCCTGGTGCCCAAAAGAACCGGCGGCCTGCGGCCCATTTTGGACCTCAGGAAGCTCAACAAGTTCCTAGTGAAGGAAAAGTTCAAGATGCTTACTCTTGGAACCCTTATGCCCTACCTCAAGCAGGGAGATTGGCTATGCTCCTTAGATCTAAAGGATGCGTACACTCACATCCTCATTCATCCAGACCACAGAAAGTACCTCAGGTTCATTGTGGGAGGAAACCATTATCAGTACAGAGTGCTGCCTTTCGGCCTCACCTCCGCCCCCAGAGTCTTTACAAAGTGCTTAGCAGTGGTGGCGGCCTACCTGAGAAATCAGGGTATCTTTGTCTTCCCCTATCTGTACGACTGGCTCATCAGGGGTCAGACAGGTCAGGAGGCCAATCAAGCCACCCTCAGGACCATTGCTCTTCTACAACTCCTGGGGTTTGTCATAAACTTTGCAAAGTCCACTTTGCTCCCTTCCCAGAACTTGGAGTTCATAGGGGCCAGGTTGGACTCTCTCCTGGCAAAGGCATTCTTGCCAGAAAACAGAGCCCGAAGGTTGATGGCCTTGGCAAGTCAGTTTCTCAGCAGGTCCCTGGTCTCCGCCAGACTCTGCCTGCGGCTTCTAGGCCACATGGCTTCCACAGTACATGTGACCCCCAATGCCAGGCTCCATATGAGGCCTGCACAGTGGTGCCTTCGGACTCAGTGGTCACAGGCCACTGGCAGCCTCAGAGACAGGATAAGGGTGTCCAGACCATTTCTGAACTCCCTCAACTGGTGGTTACACCCACCCAATCTGCTGAAAGGGGTGCCCTTTCAGATTCCAGGTTACACAGTGATTCTAACAACAGATGCCTCCCTGCAAGGCTGGGGAGCGCATTGTCTGGGCAAGTGCACCCAGGGTCTGTGGTCTCCCTGGGAGGCTGCACAGCAGATCAATCTCCTAGAACTCAGAGCTATTCGATTAGCACTCAAAGCTTTTACTCCTAGCCTGGCTCAACAGTCTGTCCTGATTCAGACAGACAACCAAGTTGCCATGTTTTATGTGAACAAACAGGGCAGAACTGGGTCCAGGATCCTTTGTCGGGAAGCTCAGGACCTTTGTTCTTTTGCCCTCAAGCACAACATGCTCCTCAGGGCTGTGTACCTTCTGGGCCAGGACAACTACCTGATTGAGCAGGATACTGCAGCCCCACGAGTGGCAGCTGCATCCTTCAGTAGTTCAGAAGATCTTCCTGAAATGGGGTCTCCCTTTGATGGATCTCTTTGCCAGCCCCTTCAACAAGCAACTGCCAAAGTTCTGCTCCAGACAACCACATCCTCTGCGGATAGCAGCGGATGCTTTTCTGATATCTTGGTCTCAGGGCCTCCTCTATGCGTTTCCTCCCACGCCCTTGGTGGCCTGAAACCTATTCAAGATTCTCCAGGACAAGGCCTCGGTCCAGCTGGTAGCTCCCAGGTGGCCGAGACAGCCTTGGTTTCCTCTTCTGCTTCAACTGGCGGTGGATCCTCCACTGCCTCTGGGGTTGCAACCCGACCTTCTCACACAGGACCAGGGTTCCCTTCTGCACCCCAATCTCAAGTCTCTCAATTTGACGGCCTGGAGGCTGCAAGGGTAGTTTTGGCTCCCTGGGGCCTATCTCGGGAAGTTGAGGAGGTTGTCCTAACCTCTAGGAAACAGTCCACTAGGAAAACCTATGCTCTCAAGTGGAAGAGGTTTTCTGTGTGGTGTCACCTACGTACAGAGGATCCTTTCTCCTGTACTGTGCCAGTAGTTCTTCAGTACTTACTGCACTTATCCAGTCAGGGACTTAAGTCCAATTCTGTTTGGGTCCACCTCTCAGCTCTAGCAGCTCACCACTCATTGGTAGAGGGACAATCTCTATCTGGTCACCCCTTGGTGTCTCGCTTTCTCAGGGGCTTGCTTTTGCTCAAGCCTCCCATCCGTCCTCCTGCCCCTGAGTGGGAGCTGAATCTGGTCTTGCAGCAACTGACTCGCCCTCCTTTTGAGCCGATGGCTACTTGTCCACTACGCTTCCTCTCCTGGAAGACACTCTTCCTGATAGCTCTTACCTCGGCTAGGTGAGTAAGTGAGCTTCAGGCCCTGGTCTGACAGGCCTTACACCAGGATTTATAGGAACAGGGTAGTCCTCAGGACTCACCCAAGGTTCCTCCCAAAAGTTGTCTCCTCTTTCCACCTCAATCAGGAAGTGGTTCTTCCAACATTCTTCCCTAGGCCTCATGCAAGCCAGGCTGAAGCAGTTCTGCATACCTTGGACTGTAGGAGGGCCTTATCCTTCTACCTTGACTGTACGCAGGGGCATAGAAGGGCTACTCAGCTCTTCGTATCCTTTGACCCCAATAAGTTGGGGTTGGCTGTGTCCAAGCGTACCTTGTCCATCTGGGTGGCTGACTGTATCACCTGGGCTTACAGGGCGGCTGACCTTCCTTTGCAGGGTAGGGTCACGGCCCATCGTGTCAGGGCAATGGCTGCCTCAGTGGCTCATCTCCGCTCTGTGCCCTTGGTAGACATCTGCAGGGCTGCAACTTGGTCTTCAAGCCAGACTTTTGCGGCCCATTACTGCCTGGAGAGGGAGTCCCATAGGGACAGTGCTTTTGGCCAGGCAGTACTCCGGAATCTCTTTGAGGTTTAGGCAACTCCTGCTCTCCTGCCCTCTGTTGGGCTACCGGTGGGGGTTGTGTCCTTGAAAAGCCTTTCTTTGCAGCTGGGACTAGAGGGAGTTCTCTTGTTCAGCCTGGGTTCCTCGGTAGCCCAGAGCTAGGGAGTCACCCATATGTGAGGACTGACTTCCTGCTTGGTCCTGGAGAAAGAGTAGTTACTCACCTGTAACAGATGTTCTCCAGGAGCAGCAGGAATCAGTCCTCACAACCCTCCCTCCTCCCCTGGGAGTTGCAGTTGTACATAGTTTATTTTTCATTTTTGTGTGCTGTTCTTAGCTATGTCATTTGACTGAGGTAAGATGGCACCTTTAGGCGGGAAGGGAACCGCTCATGCGTGCCTGCATTCCCAAAGGCTTTCATAGAAAGCTGGGGAAATGCTCCGCTGGGGCTTCATCGGCACCGATGACACCCATATGTGAGGACTGATTCCTGCTGCTCCTGGAGAACACCTGTTACAGGTGAGTAACTACTCTTTATCAGTTTTTGGAACCAGAAGGATTAAAGAGATACCATCCATCTGAACAGAAAATAAACTAAAGTCACTGTAAATTGTATGTTAATATCTGTTCCTTATCGTTCCTCCAGTTCATTCCTCTACCTCTGGGTTGTCAACCTCCTCCTGCAGCTTGCAGACTGGCATGTCAGAATCATGACATCACTGGATATAGCCTGCTGGTCTCTCCCATCAGCCCCAGTGTGACCAGTCTCCATGCAGCAGGAGGATGTCGTGAGCCTAGTCCTGGGCTCACTAGAGGAACAGATAAGGAGCCTGTAGGATAGAGTAGCTTAGGTTAATTTGACTTGTTTAATTTGTTTAAAAAAAATTTAAATTAGAGTACTGTTCTTTTAAAAAAAAAAAAAAAAAAGTGGAAAGGTGTTTCTTTCTTGACTGTTCCCTGCCTGTATGTGCTCTAGCTGTAATTGAATTTTACCTGCTTCTTTCGGCCGTAAGATCTCTCCCCCTGGACCTTACGGGGGAGAGCTCTCTGTCAGGCAGCTTCACCCCGCCGGTCCAGCGGAGCAAGCAGTGTTCGCTGCTACGGTGGACCGGACGGAGGGCAGAGGGGCGGTAAGTGATTTTGCCGGCGGCACGCTTCTGTTCAGTCGGGAGGTGCTGCGTGGTGCAGAAACGTCTCGGTGGGCAGAGACCTGGCCGGTAAGAAGTGAGACCGGTTGCAGGCTTTGGTCGGCTGTGGGGCTAGGCCAGGAGTCGGGGGTGCATGCCTGCGATCAGTTTGGCGCCCTTTTTCCCTCCGGTGCTGACGGCAGCCATTTTGTACAGCGCAAGTGTGCCGCAGGGCTGCCGGGCTGGAGAGGAGCGCATGCCTGAGCAGCAGAACAGGGCTTATAGGTCCGTTTTTTGAGTGGGGATTAGTGTTAATTCCGTTTTGGTCAGTTTTAAGTCAGTTGTGATTTTGTTAGCTTTATTTCTTTAATTTGGTTATTGTAAGTAATCCCCTGAGGGGCCTTCTAGGGGGACGTCTAGAGCTAGCCCAGTATACGAAGGGGGGGCCTCTCCTGGTAGGGGGAGGTGTTTAAAGTTTATCCTTTACACGTTTTGTTTGAAAAAAAATAAAAATAAATAAAAAATAAAAATTATTCATTCAATAATAAGAGTATATACTCTCAGCTTTATGGCAACACGTCCGCAGTGTGTTGTCTGCAGCACCCGGAGAGGCATGGTTGCCGAGTGAGGGGTCTGCCACGGCTGCGCGACACTATCTTCCACTATGGAGCAGCAGATGGATGTCAAAGAGTCCCCAGAGGTGCAGGTGGCATCGGCAGGGACAGTAGATGAGTCGGTGCAGCTCCTCGTGCAAGGGCCCACGTTGTAGGAGACGGGGTCTTCGGGGGTGCTGTCGATCCCGAGGTCAACGGATCTCGGGGATTTTTGCCCCGATTTCATATTAATGATGCACCAGGCCTTTTGCTTATGGCGTTAGGGTAAGGTGCCGGGAGCTTTGCCGCTATCCGCTCTTTCTCAGCAGATGGAGGTTGCTGAGGTGGGAGGCGGGGGTCCGTCGGCGCTTAAGAGGGCAAGAGCCCGAGCTCTGTCGTCTGCTGAAGGCGATTGTCCGGATGCTGAGGACCCCGACTGGGAGCATGAAGAGGGGACAGAGGATCTTGAAGAGGGGGAGATCCCAGAACCCGAGGATCAGGCTAAGATCATAAGGGTCTTCCGCAGGGAGGAGCTAACAGCGCTGATCATGGAATCTATGCAGATGTTGAATCTTGCTACACAGACAACGAGTGAAGAGGAGGTCGAGGACCCGGTTATTCAAGCGATGAGGCAAACGCAGGTGGTGTTTCCAATTCACCAGGTGGTCGACAGAATGATCCAAGAGGAATGGGATCAGCTGGAAGCAGGTCTCAGAGGAATCCGGACAATGAATAGGCTCTATCCCCTGACCGACAAGGATAAGGAGAGGTTCCGCTTGCCTCGGGTAGATGCGGCGGTATCGGCAGTTACAAAAAAGACCACTATTCCGGTGGAAGGTAGTGCGGCCTTAAAGGATGCACAGGACCGTAAGAATAAGGGCTTGCTAAAACAGGCATTTGAGGCGGACGCGCTGTCATTGCAGGCCTCCATTTGTGGGGCTTGGGTGGCACGAGCGTGTTTGCGCTGGGTTCAGCGACTACGCCAATCGTCGCACTTGGACCAAGAGGAGCTCAGGGAGCTGGGTCGTCTGGAGTCTGGGACGGCGTATTTAGCGGATGTCCATTATGACTTGATCAGAGCTCTCGTGAATAGCACGGCTTCCGTGGTGGCTGTCCGCAGGTCTGTGTGGTTGTGAAATTGGGCGGCGGACGGTTCGTCCAAGTCCCGTCTCAGTAAACTGCCCTTTAAAGGGAGGTTGCTGTTTGGGGACGATCTGGATAAGTTGGTAAAGGACCTTGGGGAGTCAAAGGGTGGCAGGCTTCCAGAGGATAAGCCGAAACAGGGGAAGTCCGGGCAGGGCTTCCGGGGCCAGTTTTGGGATTTCCGGAGATTTCGTACGTCACATTTCGGAGGATCCCAGAGGGGACGCTTTCCGTCGCGAGCCCAGGGATTTCAAGGGTTTCGGGGAGCAAATAGAGGTTTCTACGCAAGCCCCGCAACAGCGACTCGTAAGCCACAATGAAATGATGCGGGTCCCGGCAGGAGGACTCTCGATAGGCGGGCCGCTTCAGGAGTTTCTTCCTGCTTGGACCCACATCACCTCCAACCAGTGGGTGTTGAAGATAATTCGCCAGGGATATGTGCTAGAATTGGCGCGACCCATGCGGGATTCCTTCATCATATCCCCCTGCAGGGGGCAAGGGAAAACCCGGGCGATTCGCAGCACATTAGAGCGTCTCTTGCAATTAGGGGCAGTCGTGGAGGTGCCGGAGGCAGAGTACGGCATGGGTCGGTACTCCATTCATTTCGTGGTGCCAAAGAAGGGCGGAGCGTTGAGGCCCATTTTAGATCTGAAAGGCGTAAATCAATGCCTTTGGGCACCGCATTTTCAGATGGAAGCTTTGCAGTCGGTTATTGTGGCGGTGCGTCAGGGAGAGTACTTGACATCTCTTGACCTTACAGAAACATACTTACACATTCCCATCCGGTCAACTCATCAGAGGTTTTTGAGATTCGCTTTTCCTTGGGGGCACTATCAGTTCCAGGCGTTACCCTTTGGTCTGGCAATGGCACTGCGAACTTTCACCAAAATTATGGTGGTGGTAGCGGCGGCGTTGCACAAAGAAGGTATTCTGGTGCATCCATACCTCGACGATTGGTTAATTCGGGCCAAGTCCGAGGCAGAGAGCGTTCAGGTAACAAACAGAGTGGTAAAGTTTTTGCAGAGTCTCGGTTGGGTGGTCAACCCAGCCAAAAGTCGCTTGGTGCCCTCACAGAACCTCGAGTATCTGGGGGTGCGGTTCGACACAAAGAGTGGACAGGTGTTTTTGCCGGAGAGGCGAGCCCAAGTTCTCAGGCGTCTGGTTCGCAAGATCAGGGCCACTCGGGCGCCGTCGGCATGGACTTATCTTCGCGTACTGGTAACAATGGCGGCGACCCTGGAGGCGGTGCCTTGGGCCAAAGTTCATATGCGGCCTCTACAAAGGGCACTGCTTCACCGGTGGTTGCATCAGTCCGATTCTTTGAACAAACGGCTCCCGTGTCCGATCAAGGTCAGGCAGTCTCTTCAGTGGTGGTTGCTTCCGACATCATTGTCAGCCGGAATGCTGCTGGAGCAGCCGGAGTGGCTTCCCTTGTTAAGGGACGCAAGCCTCGCGGGCTGGGGAGCCCACTGCGAAAACCAGTTCGCACAAGGACTTTGGTCTCCTCTGGAGAGCTCTTGGTCGATAAATTGACTGGAGCTCCAAGCAGTTTGCTGGGCACTTCAGGCGTTCAAGGCATCAGTAGTAGGTCGGCCAGTCCAGGTCCTATCGGACAACTCGGCGGCAGTCGCCTACATCAATCGTCAGGGCGGCACGGGGAGTGCTGCCATGGAGGAAGAGGCGGACATACTATTCACTTGGGTAGAGAGTCGGTTGACAGCGATTTCGGCGGCGCACAGCGCAGGAAAGGACAATGTGATGGCGGACTTCCTCAGCAGGGTCCGAGTAGATGCAGGGGAGTGGGAACTGCATCCAGACGTTTTTGCACAGATAGTTTGCCATTGGGGGATGCCAATAATGGATTTGATGGCGACCTTCCAATCAGCGAAGGCCAATCGTTTCTTCAGCAGGAGGCGGGAAAGAATGTCAGAGGGCATAGACGCGCTGTTGCATCAGTGGCCGTCAACAGGTCTTCTGTATGTATTTCCTCCGTGGGCTTTGATCGGCCGGGTGATTCAGTGGATCGGAGCTCATCCAGGAAGGGTGCTGCTGGTGGCACTGGACTGGCTGAGGCGTCCATGGTACGCGGACCTCGTGCGTCTCCTAGACGGCGAGCCCTGGCGGTTGCCGGTGAGGGCGGATCTGTTGATGCAAGGGCCTCTCTTCATGCCTCAAGTGGATCAGTTCTCGCTTACGGTATGGCCATTGAAAGGGCCAGGCTAAAGAAAAGAGGTTATTCGGCGACAGTCACTATGTTGCTTAGAGCGAGGAAACAGTCCACGTCTGTGGCGTATGTTCGTATATTTGAGGACTGGTGTTCGAGGTGGCAGATCCGTGTGTCTACGGTCTCCATTCCCTCGATATTAAGCTTTCTGCAGGATTGGTTTGATAAAGGTCTTGCAGCTAGTTCCTTCCGCGTTCAGCTAGCAGCTCTTTCCTGTTATCGCGGCAAGGTACAGGGCATTGCTCTCAGTGCCCATGCCGATGTGTTGCGTTTTCTCAAAGCCATATCAAGGTTGCGGCCGTCGCGTAGAGTGATGTTTCCGCCTTGGGATCTCAATTTGGTGTTACGAGCGTTAACCAAACCGCCCTTTGAGCCGTTGCATCGGGCTTCGGTGAAGGACTTAACGTTAAAAAACGTATTTCTGGTGGCGATCTGTTCAGCTAGACGCATCTCGGAGTTGCAGGCGTTATCTTGTAGGGAACCGTTCTTGTCTTTTTCCAGGGAAAAGGTGGTGCTGCGTCCAGTTCTGTCCTTTTTGCCTAAGGTGGTATCGCCCTTTCACCTGAATCAGACAGCGTCCTTGCCAGTACTGGGATCACTAGAGGGAGGCGACCTGGACCGCAGTTTACGCCGTTTGGATGTGAAGAGGGCGTTGCAGCAGTATTTGAAGGTGTCGGAACTATTTCGCAAGTCGGACCGGCTGTTTGTGTTGTTTGGAGGTGTTCGCAAAGGAGAAGCGGCAGCGAAGGCTTCCATTGCCAGATGGATTAGAGAGGCGATTGCTTCCGCCTGTCTTCTTCAAGGTCAGTTGGTGCCGGCAGGGTTGCAAGCTCCTCTACCATAGCACAAGCGTCGTCCTGGGCGGAGCACAGTTTGGTTCCGCCAGGAGAAATTTGTAGAGCGGCTACTTGGTCGTCTCTGCATACTTTTAGTAGGCACTACCGTCTTGATGTGGCAGCGGCGAATGATGCCTGCTTTGGGTCGGCGGTGTTACGTGCCAGCTGGAAGGGCCCCTCCCAATGATTACTGCTCTGGTACATCCCAGAGGTAGAGGACCGAACTGGAGGAACGATAAGGAAATGATAATTACACTTACCTGGTAATTGTAGTTCCTTGAGTGACGACAGTTCAGTCCTCAATCCCACCCGGGGTCCTTCCATGGATGGCAGATGTTCGGTAGCGAGAAAGGAAGGACTACAGGTAGGTCTGTCTTTGAAATTGTTTATTTTCACTTTTTCTTATGGTTACTTATGTGTGTAGCAGGGAAGGGGATAAGAAAGGTTTGCCTAAATAGTTTAAAGTGATAGTTCAGTTTAGGTTGCGATTGTTATTATAGCTACTTATTTGTTGCTCCTTTGAGTCTGCTTTGTTAATAGTTCACACTGGGGCTGATGGGAGATACCAGCAGGCTATATCCAGTGATGTCATGATTCTGACATGCCAGTCTCCAAGCTGCAGGAGGAGGTTGACAACCCAGAGGTAGAGGACTGAACTGTCGTCACTCAAGGAACTACAGTTACCAGGTAAGTGTAATTATCATTTTTTACTAGATACTGTTTTATCTCCAGGAACAAGCAGGAATGAGTCTTCACATATGGGTACGTCGGTACCGACGGAGTCTGCGTGGGAACGCTCCCCAGCATCCAATCAGAACGCTTTTGGTAGCATCCCAACACGCCTGCGTGCTGCCTTCCTGCCCTTCCCAACTGCCTCTCCTCAGTTTTCGTTTTTCCGTGGAGCCGGCAAGACGTCCTCCTGTCACCGCAGAAAATTCTTCTTTTATTTTTTGGTTTTCTTGTGGTCACGGCTGCCTTCCCCGACGCCACCGGTACCGCCGGTGTTTCTTTTCTTTTTTCTTGTAAAATTTTTCCTTTTTAAGGAATACTTTTCCTTGTTAGTGCCTCACGGTTTTCTTAGGCCTGCTAGGCCTACTCACTTTCCTTCATGGAACCGCCAGCCACTATTCCCAAGAAATGTACAAACTGTAGCGGTACAAAATTAATTTTAGACACTCACAATTGGTGTCTAACCTGTTTGGGTCCTGACCATTTTCCTCCGGCGTGTCCCTCCTGCAGTAGTATTGTGGGAAGAAGTCTTCAGCATTGAGTTCCTCTCGATACGCCGTCCCCATCCAACTTCAGGGCACCGACCACCTCTTCTTCTACACGGGATCAGGTAACCTAAAAACAGTCTTTTAAGACTAGCCAGTCCTCGAGTGGTAGATCTCATGCACAGCATAGAGATGCCTCTGGCCTTGCCCTCGAGAACACACTGGCTTTAAAACCCCGGTGGGAGTCTTCAGCCTCCAAAGCCTGTGTGGGGTTTCAGGTTGTTCCTGAGGTTCACCCCTCACAGAACATACCTGAGCCATGCTCGGTGGTGGCATCCGCTTCGAGCGGTACCAATACCCCGGCATCGGCAATGGTGTTGGATGAAACATTCCTCACCAAGGATCGTAGTCTGGCATCCTCGATACCTAAGGGACCGTTGGATACGCTGCAGACCGACCTTCCTGTATCGGTCTCGGTACCGATACTAGTACTGACGTCGGTACCCTCCAGATGTGCATCGATAGACTCGCTTCCTTTGATGCCGAGTCTGGAATCGATCTCCAGTCTGGAGGACTGGGTACCGACTCACCTTGGTACCGATACCAGACGGTACCAAAGGCACAGTTCCGATGATCCATGTCCGGCACTCTCGGTTTCTTCTATACCGTTAGAGTTGTCACCAGCTGGCCTTCATCCACCGGTATCGGATACCGGTACCGAAGTCCGTACCGGTATCCACATTACCATTGCTGTCAGTGCCTTCCATGCTTCTCTCATCAGGCTCACTTCCCTCGGTACCGAGTTTGGAATCGATCCCTAGCATGGACGATCTGCTACCGACTGTTGCTGGTCCCGACCTCCTGCGATACCGGCGACCATCCTCTAAGGATTCCATACTTCACCATTCAGGATCTTATATTCCTATAAAGTTGGATAGATCCCTCAGTGCCAATGCTAGTTCTTCAACAGATCTAGCCTATCCAAAAGAATTTCCCTCTCGGGATTTTTCTTTTCAAGCTTTTCTCCTAGATATGGCAAAATTACTTGCCATTTCTATACCTGGACAGGATCCTACACAAGGGAATACAGAATCCCTGTATATTCCTGGGAGAGCAAAGGAGAACATCATGCTTCCTTTGCATCATTCCTTGCAGGATCTCCTTCTACGAATGTGGGAAGCTCCTTTAACGGTACCCCCACCTTCTAGGGCAACTGATCTTCTCTATCAGGTGCCCCCCTCTCCAGGTTTTCAAAGGACTCAACTTCCTCATCATTCCATTGTTGTAGAATCAGCAATGAGGCAGGTGAAGAGTTCTAAAAAGCATTCTTCTTATCCGCCAGGGTCGTGAGTCTAAGACTTTAGATGCCTTTGGACGCCAGACCTTCCAGGCATCCATGCTTTCAGCAAGAATTCTCTCATATATTTTTTCTATATGGGTTTATCTCTTGAAGAGGTCACAAAAAAATTACTGTTTTTGACTCCTTTTCTTCAAGAGCCCAAAAGTGCAGACTATTCCTTACTGGTTAGTCATGCTCAAAATATCTCTAGGTTCCTTACTCATGCTTCCCTAGACTTCTTTGAATCTGTTAGCAGAACTTCTGCTATAGCTATAGGGGCACGACGTAAAGCCTGGCTCCAGGCTTCAGACTTGGACAAATGGGCACAAGTTAGATTGGGAAATACTCCTTGCACTGGAGAAAATCTCTTCAACAAGGAGTTAGCCACTGACATTCCTGTTTCCAGAGGATGTTCTACGCCTTCCTCTTTCCCAGTTGGTAGGAAATGTCCTACCAAACTTTCTTCCTCTAGAGGGAAAAAGTTTTATCCATCTTCTGCCCATCATACAGATGTTCCCAATCAAGGGAAACATCGCCCTAGTCTGAAGAAACCACAACCTCAACAGGGTCAGCAAACCCAGCAGTCGCAGGGTTTCAAATAGATCATCATTACCCCTCTTGGTTGGTGGTTAGAGTGGCAGTCTGCTTCTAGATATCTCTTCATGAGACATCTTTTCTTTTACTCTAAGAGTCTTTATGATGATCATGCCCATACTTAACAGGTTTTCTTTTCCTCTTTGGGGAAAAGCGAAGTGACAACTATCAATAAGACCGTTGTTTCCCTGTACTGGCATGTATAATCTTACCTTTCAGAGACTTCCTGCATAGTCAGTCTCCTTCAACTCTGTCTTACCTCCCTCTTACTACAACATTAGATTTGTAAGAGTGGCTCTTTTACACTGGTAAGCCCCTATGGTCCTCTACCTGTTCCACAGGGGGATTCTCCCTTCCAGAGTTATCTCCCCCTTTATTACCTTAGGGCAGCTCACCAGACAATAGGAAGCCCTACTATGTCTGTTGTTTCTTTTTCCCAATCTAAAAAAAGGAGGGCAAAAGAAATTTCCTTCCGCTGCCCTGGTACTTGCTACAGATACAGCAATTCCTAGTGGTTAAGCCACTGGTTCTGTTCACCACACAACCAGGGGTTATCACAGACTGGTTGGTTAACTTCTATTCTTCGCCCCCTTGTCCTTGGCAGAATAGTTTGTTACTAGACAAAACTTTTATGGTCTCGTTACTGAGCGATGCGCGGCGTTTGGAGACCGTTTGATACTTTTTTGAGACTGGAGGTCTGTAGTGTTTTACGTGGGCAGCATCAAAAGTTCAGGTATGTTTGCATTTAACTGTGGGGTAGCAGAAGCGTAGTAGTAATTGGTCTAGCGGTAGATGTATTTGTCCTGAATATGG